>CAHIKZ030005514.1:590000-612500 GCA_903632075.3 Acanthosepion pharaonis | reverse complement strand
ACAACAAAAAGATAGAGATGACCCTAATATATACCTAATCCCTATAAGTCAAATTACCCATTTAGGGACAAAGAAAATAAACAAAGAAAAACCCAATCAGAGATTAAATAAGCTTGAATTAACCAAGATAAAAAAGAGGCATATATGAAGAAATATACTCTTAAGGTATGCAATATTTATGGGATAAAGTGCTCAATATCAGAGATAGAGCGTGTGTAAATATAAAAGTGAACATAAAAGTCAACACTTAGAGGTGACAGTCTGTTTCATGCTAGATGTAATCATCAGGCCACAAGTGCTGTTATTTTTCTTGGCTATTTATATATATACAGGTCAGACCTGTATATATATATAAATAGCCAAGATATATATACTGGTGTGACCCGAATATATATAAATAGCCGAGAAAAATAACAGCACTCGTAGCCTGACGATTGCATCTAGCATGAAACAGACTGTCGCCTCTAGTGTTGAGATATATATATTAATATATATATATATATATATCTCGATTATATATATATATATATATATATATATATATATATATATATATATATATATATATATATATATATATATATATATATATATATATATATATATATATATATATATATATATATATATATATATATATATATATATATTGTTGTATGGGAGTGATAACTCTGAGTAAATAATTGTAAATCCACTTACATTTATATATACAAAAATAATTGTAAAATTAAACAAGACATGGAAAGAACAAAATGAGTATTACTTATTATCTGGTTGCAATGTGGTCTTAGAGAAATGAGTGAGAGTAATACTGAATAAAATTGTGAGTTTGGGGTTAAATGTAGATCCAATATGCATTGAAATCTGACAGAATGATAAGATAAAGAAAAAGTAAAGTGTATACACTCTTTCTCAAAGCTATTTTATAGATGTGTGTAATGAATGTTCAGATAATTTAGTCAGAAAAATTCAAGAAGTGTCTAAGAGTTTCTTACCTCAAAATTTTGTTGAGTGCTAAGATATAAATGTTACTATTATGGCCTATAAAAGGAAAATGAGCCAAAATTTTCATTGACATACATGTTGATGGCCTATTCGTGTTGATTGCTTGTCTGATACTGAGAATGTCACATGTCTCTGTGTGTAGAGGAAGAAAGTAAGGTCAATTCTCAATGGTTTAGTGAATTTAGTGAATTAATGATAATTATAATTGTTACAATTACTTTATTATAATTATTTTTTGACACTATTATTAATTTCTATTTATTTATTTTTTAAGGACACAAAAATATGTATTAAGAACAAAATACATTTTGTGTGTATTAATTGTAATGATCAACTTTTCCAAATTATGACTAATACTTTCAACTTCTTAAAATCATCAGGATAGATAGAGACAATAGGGGAGCTTTGTAGAACTAGTGAGTACTGTGACATCAGCAAAGAGGGTTGTGACATAGCTAGGGTGTGTTCTTTTTAATTTTTTTTTTTATATACATTTTAGGATGAGGGCTCTCAGGTTACATCACAGCACTCTTTGGACTATGCCACAAAACCAACTGTTTCTATCTACCCTGATGAAAATTTAAGAAAATCAAAAGCTTGGACAATCAAACCTGTTCAGATATATCTAAACTGCCAGCTGCATACAGACACTTTCTCAGATCAATGATTAAAAATGGCTTTGCATGAACAAAACCTGTCAATCTTAGCAAGAACCAACTTTCTGTGAATCTTGTGGGCTCACAATGAACTGCACTAAATAACAAATACCACATCTCCTAAGGACTTTCAACAACTGCTAAAACACGTACTTGAACAGATAGCACACATGACATGAAGAAAAAATAAGGACATAATCAAGATGTTGATATTCCACATTCTATTTCATGCTAGTTAACATTCATGTCAGTCAGCTGTTGGCTCTCATGCTGGCCAATAGAATCTTCCTGCCAAATCGTGGCAGCCAAATATAGGCTCTCACTCTGGCCAGTAGAAAATGGCTGCAAACTACATGAAAACTGCCATAGAAGAATGAAAAAATATATTATTTCCACTATCGATGGGAGTTGGTTAAATTCAAAGTCAGTCTTGGCCTTCCTGCTAACTTGGAGCATGTGCATGTAAATTTTGGTGCAAATCCATCAAAAATTGTGGCTGTGCATTCGTTACACACACATACACATCCTGCCTTTTATAGAAAGATATATATATATATATATATATATATATATATATATATATATATATGTGTGTGTGTGTGTATAGTAGGCCAATGAAAAAAATGATCTGAAAAATTAAGAAGGATAATAATATTTATTAATTTATTATGCCAGTAGACAGGAATAGAAGCACAATGCGAAAACATTTTAAATCAGAATTTATGTGCACATCTGTGTCCTTTCTCAACACTAAGCAAATTGAAGAATTCATCAATCCCTGTTTCCTCATTATGTGTCCAAGAAATTCCAACTGCCTTTTTTTAAATTCTCAGTTTTAATTCTTTAATTTACATCAAACTAATGAGTAACAAATGAAATTACAATTTCTATTCTTCGATTCTTTCATCCACATAAAACAAGCTGGAATCAATTTGATGGGTAATACAGTTATTCCATAATGATACTGAGTAAGAAAAGCCACATTATTCAACAGCAGGAACAACTAAAATGGATATCACATATAACTCAAAGAGGAAATCATCACAAGATGTTGACATTCTAGACTACCACAAAGAAAAGGTTAAGGAAGGAAGCCTCGATCAATACTGGAAAGAGCGATAACAGCTACTGAACTTACAAAGCCTATTTTCCTGAAAAATTGTTTTAAAAGAAAGATTTTATAAATTTCAACAAGCAGTTGTACTGCTTGCCTGGTCAATAAATGCCACATGTTTCCTTATAGGAAATTGCTAATAGTACCATTACGATTACCATAAAGGATACTTGTATTATATAAGTCAGGTAATATATCGTTTGGAAGGAAAATCTATTTAGAAATATGTGCAGACTTTATGTAAAAGGTTAGAAAAAAATAAACAAGCTTTTACAGAGTTAGTTTTTTAAGAAAAAAACATTAAATATTTTAAACATTTTTTTTGCTTTCCAAATTTCAATGTCTTTTTATCAATCTCTTGACATTTAGTGTGTGTATATATATATATACACACACACACAAATATATGCAAACATATATACACATATCTATACAATCACCGGTATATATACATGCATATATATATATATATATATATATAAACATGCATATATATATATATATATAGATAAAATTGCATATGTGTGTGAGTATAATTTTTACCTCTATCTAAACAGCTACTGATATACATGTATGTGTATATATATATATATATATATATATATATATATATATATATATATATATATATATATATATATATATGTGTGTGTTGGTATTAAGTATACATATAATATATTTGTGAGTATAACCTTTACATGTATCTAGACAGTCACTGATGTGTATATATATATATATATATATATATTCACTAACAAAAAAGATATCAATTTCTTGAAAGATTTTCTCTAATACTTTTATCAATATTATCCAAACAAATTTTATAAATGTATTTTACAAAAATATGTACTTATTTACTTATTTTCCATGTAGAAGTATAAAAAAAATTGTTTGTGTATGCTCTTGTTTGTGAGTGCGTGTACATGTGTGTCTATCTTATTTTCTTTTCATTACAAAAATAAAATCAGCTTCATTGCACAAGTCATTAAAAAGTCAAAGTATGTGTAATCATTATTATCATGAATAATAAGAGAAAGTTTGAAGAGTCTCTGCCAACAAGAGAAAGAAATTTCATTTGAGCTTCAGGAAGCATCTGAAAAGTATGTCAGATCTGAAAGAACAGATTTCAAAAACATTTTCAAAGTTTACACAGGATTTGTTGATGTCAGATGCTAAAAGATTTTAATGACAGATGTCTATCCCTAAAAGACATGGAATAAATTGCATAACCACTTGTAATATAGAAACACAGTGACAGTAGTAATGTGAGAACGATGTATCTAATCAGTCTGAAATGATATGCCTTGGGCCTCAACAAAAACATGGAAAAACATGGAAATATCATTAAATTAGGATGAAAGCTTAGAAAATGACAGTGGTTGAGGCTTATTTCTCACAAGTTACATGTAAGTTAAATTACACTCCAAAAATGTAGCCTTGCACCATACCTAGATTACTAGATCAATGCCAGAGATTTCAGGATATTTTTTACACAACTTTTATTCCCATAAATTAATAGCATCATTATTCAGTTATTTAATTACTTTTACTTTCTGTATCTTTCAATACATGACTGATGAGGCAGATTTTTTCTGTGGTAGGTTGCCATTTCTTTCTGTGGTAGACCAGTTGCCATCCAAGGCTATAGAACCCAGTCTGTCCTGCTATTTACCCATAGCTGGTGGGAGAAGAAGATTTATACCTTTCCTAATGTTGTTAGCACATAAGTGAATGTAATGGATTCGACTGGAATTCAAACTCAGCTCTCCAATTCCTCAATCTGAGCCACTATCCATTACTCCACCATACCTCCACTGTGTAATTGCTATTACTTCATGATTATATTTCAGATTCAGTGCCTGAAATAAAACAAGTGACACTCTGAAGGTAACAGGTCTGACAAGTATGCCACCTATGGGAAAACTTCACATAACACATTATGAACATTTGATGCTGGTTATTGTAATGCCAAAAAATCACTGGTCACACACTTCTCCAAGAAAAAAGACTTTTTTCTTTGAAAGCATCATGCAAATACAATGTTCTAACAATGAATTAATATATTAAGTTAACTGATGTTAAGTGCATTGGAATCATGAAAGATGCATTGCTCTGAATTCAGAGTTTACTTTCTTTCTCCTAGGTTAGTTGCCACCTCAAATCAAGAGAGCCAAGTTAGCCCTACTATTTAACTCATAGCTGGTTGGAGGAGAAAACTTTTTACAAGAGGATTTGTGTGAAATAAAATATAACAATTTGAATTTGAACTCAGCTATCAAATTTCTCTTTCTGATTTATTCAACATTACACCACCTGCACATCCGCTAGAGTTATGTAATTTTCCCATATTCTTCTTTTCTTCTTCTAGATCCCCTGACCACATAACTTAAATAAACATGGCTCTCCACATCTTCCTATTTTTTGTAGCTCTTAGCAACATTTGTCTTTTTACTGTCCCACCCATTTGCAGTAAGTCTAACCCTACATGCAAGCTGCTAGTGGCATGCCAGTGGGCCACCAATGGCAACACCAGTGGTCCTCTGGTGGCAGCCAGCAGTAGGCCACTGGTCAGCCTCTAGTGGTATGCCAGTGGTAACATTGCCAAGATGAACACACCGGTGGTCCAACAGCAGGCCACTAAGAATAAACAATAATGGCATGCCACCCAGAGGCAGATTGGTGGCTTCCATGTAGGGAAATATGCTTTTTGCTTCTATTTTCTATAAAAATATCCTGGGTTTTTTTCCATGATCTATCTATGGTATTCTCAGCATCTTTCTGTTGAGCCACATCTCTGTTACCACATGTCTCCTGCTCATCTGTGAGAAAATTGCTTCGCCTCCACACATATAGTAGGATTAATATTAGATGACAGTTTAACATTCTTTTCTTTGTTTCCAAGAATATTTTCATTGTTTCTTTATACTTTGCTGAGCTTTTGGAAGGCACTTTTTCTATTCCAATGCACCTTCTCTTTTTTAGCATCACATTTTCAATCTTCTTTTAAAACTCTTCCCAGGCTTTTCCTCTTGCTGACAACCATACATTTATTTCTTACAATTGATGGTTAGTCCTTTCTTCTTGCTTTCCTTTACAACCATATCTAAGAGCTTCTGTAGTTTTCTTGCTGTGCCTGCCATCAACATGATGACATCTGCAGATACTTCTGCCTAAACCCAGCAATCAAATTATAGTTTTCACTTCCTATTAAAGCTATGAAGGAAGTCTGGTCCTGGTGATTCCAAACCAAAAGCCATACCTCCCTCATTTCACTATAAATCTACTTTAATGTCTTTGTTATAGAGTTCACATCTTAAGTTGTTTTTCTTGCTGACCCCCATACATTTTGTCTTTTTTTACAATGGAATAATAGTCTTTTATTGCTTTTCTTTATTACATTCTCTTGGAATTCCTGCTGATTCCTTTCTACATCTGTCATTAAAACTGTGTCATTTGCATATCCTATGCTGTTAAAATTTTGTCCACTGATACTATAGATAAGCTTTTGTAATTTTTCTATATTATGTATACTTTCTATAATCTAATAAAGAATATGCAACTGCAATAAATTATAATCTTAGAGATTATATATCAGGTAATATCAGTGAGACTTCAGAATTTAAAAAAGGTGTGATGATTTTAAAAGTGAAATAATAAGATTCCTGTGCTATATTTGATAAAATATATTTGGTGTGAAAAAAATGAAAAAAAACAGAATTTGTCGTTAAATTAATTTTTAAAAAAATCTCTCGTTCATGATAAATATGAACATTTATTTGCAAAATTAGGTGTTGGATTCAGAGCAAATTTATCTGCTGAATCTGTAGATATACAAAAAAATACATGAACAAAAATTTAAATATATGTACATTATGGATTTATTTTTAATCTGATATTTATATTATTTCAAACATTACTATTGTGAATATTTCATATTTGAAATAGATGTACCATTTTTATTTATTAAACAGTATGTATTATGGCAATTTGCCTACCCACCCAGGGAATCTTGGTAAATGTTGGATCAAAAGTATATATATATATATTAATACATTAGAAATTTCTTTCTTTACATTTTGGATATGAAACTAATCAGATATGATGCTTTCAAGAAAATAATCTTAATGAAGAGGATGTGCTTTGCTTAAAAGGAGAAAATAGAACCTTGTTTGCTGTGACATACTTTTGTATTAAATGGAGAGAGGAGATAAAAAAAAAAACAAAGTAAACAAAGACTAAATCTCAAACAAAAGCAGTGACATGGAGAGAGGAGATAAAAACGAGAAAAGCAACTGAACGTCAAATGGTGATTTCCCCCATGAAAGAGGACACAGTTTTGATTCCTGCCTTTACAAAGATTTCTCAAATGTGCAGGGCAGTACAGGGTGTGATGGATAAATTGTCATCTAAATTACACAAAAATGAAAATAATACTGTTGTCTCATTTTAACAGATATATTTTCCAAAATTACACAAAAATATCTTGAAATACTGAAGATAGATAATAAAATACTTAATAAAATCACCATTGGTTTCAAACTGACAAATTCGGAATCTCATGCAACTCTTCTGGACGTTTTCTTGTTTAAGTTGGTGAATACTGTCATAATCCTTGCCTTCTGTTCATCTTTAGAGTTATTGGTTTCTTTCTCAACTGCTCTTCACACATAATAATCAAAGGTTTGGGAGATAGGTGGCTAGATGTAAGGGGTGATGTGCATGCAGAAATTGTCTGACAGCCATAACTGTGTTCTCCTGTTCATGTGGCATGGTGCAGAAGACTTTTGCCAGATATAGCATCTTCCAACAGCCACCCTCTTGACCTAGGGCAGCACTACCTCGTCAAGATACTTGGCATAGGCCTCTGTGTTGAGTTTCAGGCCCTCACCAAGAAATTCAGCAGTTCTTTTCTTATCAGAATGATCAGAGTGAGTTTTTCAAGTTACCATATCTTCATAATCACCATTAAACGCATCTAACTCCCTCTGCACATTCTTCAAATTGACACCCAAATACTCTGAAATGTTTGTATTGGAGCTTCCAGTGCAAATGCCAAGCATTACAACATGCCATTTACAAATTTCTGGTGGAGTGAATTGCATCATGGTTCTCTTTTCCTCATAGACAGTTCCCAACTGACCCTACTATAACATACAGTCAACAAAATAAAATCAAACAATGTGCATGCATGAAATTAAAAATATAAAATGGTGGCAATTTACAATATATAATTACAGGGTGTCCATAAAGTTCGTGTGCACTTTAAAAAATTTATAACTTTATTTTTAATTGCGATAGAAATAATCTGTAAAAAATATTATAAAGTTTAATGTACCTAGTTTTAAGTATAGCTAAAATAACTAATGTGATTTCAGGCATTACTGTAAATCAGTTGGAAAATGTTTTCCGTGAACTGTAAAATCGTATTACCCTTTGTATTGCTAATGATGTGGAAACTTAAATAAAATTTCAATAAAACTTTTAAAAATATAGATTTATTTCTTTCTAATTCTTTTTTACAAATTATTTCTATCACAAATACAAATAAAGTTAAAATTTTTTTAAAGTGCACACGAACTTTATGTACACTCTGTATATAAAGAAATATAAAATTGTGATAATTTACAATGGTGACATCGCATCATGTACAAAGTATCCAAAAATAAAAAGTGTTTCTACTAATAAGAATACATATGCATAGAAACTTTTACGCAGATAGTGTTAAACACATTACAGATTCATTTATAAGGATAGGTTCTAAATCTACAGAAAATAAACAGAGTTACTGCAATGCCTTAACCTACTTAACATGTGGTTGATTTATTTGGGCTTCTGCATTTTTTATTAACTAATCTCATCTTAGGTAGAGAAAAAAGTTAACGTTTTTATCATATATTTGCATACAAAAAATTTCCAAATACACAAGATCTATAGACCTGTTGCTTATCTTATTTTACTCTTTCTTATTTATTTCTGTATGAATTTTTAAATATAAAGCATCTTATTATTCAATGTTGCCTGGGTTAAATATTCAATTTCTTTATTTACATTCAGGAAATACGTATGTATTTATCTATACCTAATGATATCTTTTTTTTTCTTTTTACAATAACAGTCACCTTGTACAAGGCCCAAGAACCACTCAAATTAGATTGTTACCGAGTAAGAGGTAATGGCCACAGTTTATACAGACATGTGGAGGAGATAACACTTAACCCTAGATTTGAACTAGTTAAGATTGTAGTGATCAGGAAAGCATCCTCTTGGGAGTCGGTTCCACAAAGGAGCAGTTTGGAAGAAGGAGATGCTTAAGTGTAACTTTCATCTTACCAATGGAATAAAAAGGTGGTTCACTACAATATGCATGGCATAACTGGATTTAGTCATGAAGATTAAAACTGGATACATATATATATATATATATATATATATATATATATATATATATATGTCAATGTAAACATTCCATGAAATACATATTTATTATAATAATCTTCATTCTGTACAAGGCCCAAGAGCCACTCGAGGTAGAGGGTTACAGAGTGTAAGAGATAAGGAGCACAGTTTATGAAGATATGTGGAGAAAACAGTTAACTGTATATTTGAACAGTTTGAAAGCATCCTCTTGGGAGCAGGCACCACCAAATAGAAATTTTTGGTAAGAAGCTGCTTGAGTGAACTTTACATCTCAAGAATGGAATACGAATGGTATGAGGGTGGTACACTACAATATATGTGGTATTGGAGGCAGGGCTTAATCATGAACATTAGAAATGGATATGCATATATAGATATGTATAAAAGAAAGAGGTTGTAGTGGTTCCAATGAGAGAAAAGTGTGTATATTAAAAAGAAAAGAAGAGACATGCCACAAACGTTTTTGGTTATGTGGATTTTTTTAAAAAAAATATTATGCTTTATTTTCCATGATTTTACTACACGTGTTTCTTGTCTCGCGACCGTCTTCAGGTAAAAGGTGGAGATTTCCACATATTATTAAAAATAATTAATTTTTTCCTTATGTTTTTCAATATTAAATATTCTCAATATGAGACATTCTCTGTTTTTGTGTTAGTAATCCGAATGTCTTTCTTGAATTTTAATGTCTCATTTTTTTAAAAAAATCCACATAAACAAAAACGTTTGTGGCACGTCTCTTCTTTTCTTTTTAATATACTACACAGGTAGAGGGTTACAGAGTAAGAGGTAAGGAGCAATGTTTATACAAATATGTGGAAAAGATAACAGTTAACCCTAGATTTAAACTGGTTAGGATTGTGAGATCAGGGAAGCATATTCTTGGGAGTCAGTTCCTCAGAGTAGTAGTTTGAGGAAAGGAGCTCCTTGACTGGAACTTACATTTCATCAATAGAATATGATGGTCGTTCACTATAATGTGCATGGCATGGCGGTCTTACCTATGAAGGTTGGAACCTCTGGAACTAAGGAATATAGTCTACCTAAACACTTAACATAGTGAAATCATGATAGAGCAGCATTTCACATGTGGGAAAGAGGGTTGTAGATTGGAAAAATGCCATGTAGACTGTTTTGGACTCTATTGTTAAAGCAAAGACTAGATAGCTCTTGCCTATATGTCACAGCAGTTTCAACCAACAAAGCTTGATACAAACTGTCTCAGAAAAATCAATAAAATCTAGTGAATCTTTTATATACCTGGGAAGTGAAATAAATTCTACTAGAAATGATTTAAAAATTTGCATAGCTAAAGCCAGGGCCACCTTGAATAAAATGGATGTAATCTGGAACTCTGATCTAGCAGACAACATCAAACAGATTCTTTCTAGCCAATGTAGAGGTGGTTTTAATGTATGCTGCCACTGCTTGGACATTAGCTAAAATCCTTGTGTCTTAGCTTGGTGGAACTTACATTCAGATGCTGAGAAATATATTTAATGTCTTTTGGAGTCAACATTCAACTAAATCACAGCTCTATGGCTTCATCCCTGATATTTTTACAATCTTACATGAACACAGAATATGCTTTGCAGGACACTGCTGGGAAGCAAAACAAGAACTTGCGAGTAATCAACTTCTCTGGATACCTAGCGATGACACAAGATGTGTTGTTCACCTAGTAATCACCTACATTGACCCACTATGTTATGCTACAGAATTCCACCCTAATGATCTTCCGATCTTGATGTGGGTCTGTGATGGTTGGTGTAACAGACTCATGAATGTCTAAGTTAGCTCAAGCAATTGAAAAAATATTCCATTTTTGACTTGATCTGGCTCTTGTAAAGATATAGGATAGTAAGTGGAGCCAGGTACTTACTAGAATGGTTAAAGAATTGACCATTTTTCCAGCATCTTTAACAATGAATCATATATAAGAATTCGAGGTCTGGGTTGAGCATAAGTTACAATAGGATCTAAAAACATGTGGCCTCCATGAGAGAACATTTGTCCATCATAATAGATGAAAATTCAGAGTCTATCTAGCAACAAATAAAATTAAATGTAAAGCTTATCTTCTCAACTATGAGTCTTACAGATATGGTATCCATTCATCAGTGGTCTTGATAGTAAAATTGAATTAATTTACAAAAGTTTTATATTTCATTAAATATATTACTTATTCTCCTATGTGCCATGTAGCTTCAGAATGCTGGTGATATTGGCTGTCCACAATTTCCCCTACTTTGCAGCTCTTTTATCTTTCTGTTATCTCACCTAAACCTTGTTCTACCATCCATTTACTCAAACTCATTAGGTAGGTTATGCATTGCTTTCTTCCATATCTCTTACCATCAATCTGTCCTGTGAGTATCAGATTTTCCAACATCTTCTTTCTTCATTATATGCCCTATAAATTTCAGTTGTCTTTTCCAGATGTTAAGCATAAGTTTCCTTTTTGTTTACATTTTCTCTAAAACTTCATCGTTGCTCCCAGGTTTGGTTCATGGTATTCTCAGCATCCTTCTGTAGAATCATATTTCTGTTGCTTCAGTTCTCTTTCTTATCTGTGAGGTGATTGTTCAGCATTTACTACCATATAGGAGGACCAATACTGCATTACTGTTCATAATACTTTGCTCAACATTTGGAAGGCATCTTTCTCTATCCCAATGTATCTTCGGATTTCAGTGTCACACTTTCTATCTTCTTTTAAAACAGGAAAATATGTTTCTCAAGTTATCTCTCTTTCCTATACTAATGGGGGTTCCTTCCTAACCTTTTGTTTAAAGCAGCGTTAAATATCAACATATTCATTACATCATTATTTTCTTTTCATGTTACATGTGATATTTATTTTACTTATTTCTTCAGTTGTAAGTCCTCAAGTGATGGGGTTTTTGTTTTTTGGTAATTTCTGTGATTCTGTATTACCAGTACATGATATTTGAAGAAGGATAGTCCTCATGAAGGCCTACATGATTTATTTGTTTTAAGAATTACTTAAAACAAATGAAGCATGTAGGTTTTCATGAGGACCATCCTTCATGAAATATTATGGACTGGTACTATAAAATCACAGACATTATCAAAAAACACTGATATGAGACAGCGGTTGTGTACAGCTTACTGTTTAAATATTACTGAATGATTTTGGCTCCATCCATGTCGTCCATATGAGTGTCAATATCTGACAAGACAATTTAAGAATATGACTTGTGGCCTTAGGCAAAAGTTTTAATATAAAGTTACTATTGATTGTAATTTGCAAATGCTGGGAACTAAAAATCTTCATTACTTATTCTATAATACTAGAGTTAGTATTGGTCTAAAAAGTTAAGAGATTGCATCATGTCTCTTTTTCATATGGGTGAAGATTGTCCAGCACTCACTGCCATATAGGTGGACCAATATTACATAACAGTTTAACAATCTTTTCTTTGTTTCTGACAAGATTTGCTTGTTTCTTAATACTTTGCTAAGCTTTTGTAAGGCATCTTTCAATCTTTCACTTCAGCATATAAATAAACAAACACATATAAATATATATACAATACACACACACACACACACACATATATATATATATATATATATATATATATATATATATATATATATATATATATATATATATATATATATATATATATATATGTATACCTAAGTATAAGATTGGTTTAGATGGAATAAATTCCAATAACCAAAAATACTATTCTTAAAAGAATGATCAATACAGAGTAGATCAAATATTACAATACCATCACATGATAAGACACCAGAAGTGTTGAAACAAAATGGCTATTTTATAGTGATGCTATAACATATTTATATTATAATTTTTGAATAAATAAGATTATATATATATATATATATATATATATATATATATATATATATAATACAATTGTGAAACACAAATGTGTTTTATGACATTACTTCCAGTCTAATCTAATAAACTAAATTCTGGAAACTTCAAGCGTAAGTCTCTTTACAGCTTGTCACAATTTATGATTGAATTCCAATATAGGTTTTGGACAAGAAGCCATTATCCAAAATATTCTTTTTTAAAAGGATGCTTTTTCAGCAATAATTTAAAGTTAGGAAAATCCACGTTTGACATTTGTATTAATTATTGGATATAAATTATCTGCATATCTCTTCATTAATGAATAGCAATTTACTAGTACAAGCTAAATGTGTGCATTTAGAATAAAATTGTTTAACTTTTATTAATTAAAACCCATAAATTCATAGCAGGACCTTTTTCTTTCATGTGCTTCAGGATGTTGGAGTACATGACTCTCAACAACTTTAATTCTAAGTAATCCTTGTCTCCTTACAATCATTCTTGGTTCCATTTCTATGCACTATTTGTGAAAGCACACTAGATATCTTAATCAATGTTTCCCTTTGCCTCTCTTGTCTTCAGTATGTTCTGTGAGTATCAAATTCTTGAAGCCTTCCTTCCTCATTATGTGGCCTAGAAATTTCAACTATCGCTTTCTGATTCTAATTGTTCATTTTGGTTCTATTTTCTTTAAAACCTTGTTGTTGTTTACATGTTCTATCCATATTCTCAGTATTCTCAGCATCTCTCTGTAGAGCTACACCTCTGCTATCTCCAGTCTTATCTTCACGTGTGAGAAAATTGTCCAGCATTCCCAGTCATATAGGAAAATTGATGCGGCATAATAGTCAACCTCTTTTTTTCTCATTTCTAATCAAATTTCCTTGTTTCTTAATACTTTGCTTAGATTTTACGTGGCAACTTTCCCTATTGCAGTGGATCTTATGATTTCTGTCACATTTCCTCTTGGCTGTCTTAAAACTTCCAGCAAAATTAACTTACTGCACTTGCTTGGTTTTGAAAATAATTTCTAATAATTTCTAAAATGAACTTTAGTGCTGTCAATGATTTCAAGAAGAGTCATTATCAGACATATTTTTTTCCAATCCATTACACCAACAATACATTCTAGTATTCTTATGTGGTCACTCATCTAGGTACTGACCAGGTCTGATGTTGCTTAACACACAAGAACGATATACTAAAAAGAACATCAGTAGAACACCTGAGGATGGCCATAGATTGAATTGGTCGAAACAGTGTGAAAACAACAAAATTAACAAAAAGAATAAATTCAGTTCTCAAAAGAAAAAAACTCTGAGTGAATTCAGTTCTGTTAAGGAATGAAATTTCTATGTTTAATTTTAATACCAAAATATAGAGTTACTTTTTTTTCAAGGGAGATAATTTAAATAAATTACAGAAATATTTTGGTATTTCATTTCCTTTGAAAGCGGAAGATTTAACAATATTTTGTGCTTATGATGTTAGAAGTTGGCAAATGCCTGTGTTGCTTGTCAAGTGAGCATAAGCTCTTTAAAATCTCTATGCTTTCAAGATAAACAAATAATATACCTGCAAACAGTATTTATCTTGATTAACTAAAGAAAGCAGCAACAAATATGGATTCTATGATGCCTTACAATACCTAAAAAAAGTAATAACAGAAAAATTCTTTAGGAGAATTTTTTAGTACATTCCTATCTTCTTCAGGTGATATATGCTGGAAGTTCTAACCAAACCCTAAGCCCAATGGATAAAAGCATTGATGTAATTCAAAATGTGACTTGACCCAAAGAGTTTTGATCACAATATCTGGCCACAGCAGAAGTGAACAAAAGAGAATTAACTGCAACTGAAATACCCAGAAAAGCCATGGCATATGGAATTAGAACAATCTACACATGTAGACTAAATAAAGTGTTTGGTTTGAAATTCCAATGTATATCATCTGAAGAAGGCTGGATTGTACAATGGCTGAAACATCATGAATATGGCAACAAAGATGAACGCAACAGTTTGAATGATGTAAAAAAAAAATGAGTGTTAAACTAAAATGATATATCAATCCAAATATCTGGAAGAGATAACTGGACACAGATAAAGTCTATTGGGCATTGTTGTACAGAAGGAAACTGAGAATATCATGGAGGGAATATGTGACCAACTAGGAAGTTCTAAGGAAAATTCAAAACAAAAAAAACAATCTAAATATGAGAAAGAATTCAAATACTAGTAGGCTTGAAAAATTTGACACTCACAGTATATTAAATGTAAGCGGAACAGGGGAAAACATCAAGCAACCTACCTCATGAGATTGTCTAAAAACCTAGCTAAAATGGAGACCGAGAGGAATATTCAGGTGACAAACTTTAGTTAGAGTTACAGAGGAAAGGAAATTATGAAGAGCTGTGACCACCAACGTCCTGAAGGGACAAGACAGATTAAAGAATAAGGCCAGAATCAATATTCACAAAATATGTAAATATCTAACTGATAAAACCAATATATACAGCTTAGTCACTGTTTTTGCTTGTATTGCTATTTGGCATTTTATTTTTATCAAAAATAATTCTGATTTGTCACTTAGAATAATTGTGCATTAAAAATTTCTGACATTCTTGTGATTTTTTAAAAAAAAGCAATAAAATTTCTTAAAATGAAAGACAAAACAAAGAACATATTGGGCCCACCAAAATAAACTCCACTTATTCAAAATAGCCATTTATGAATTGATTGATTAATATTGTTTTGGGGGAAGAAACATCAAGCATGTTCTTTACTTGATGTATCCAATAAAACACATTTGTCTGAAATATCCAGGAACCATTTTTAGAAATGCTATACTCAATGTTTGATTTTATAATTCCTCACACAGAGGAAGGCAGCCCAAAGTTCAGTTTTTGTTGATGTTCATTCATCAGATAAAAAGCATAGCTTATTTGTTTTATAAAAAAAAAAAACAAACAAGATTCTCACTCTTGTACATTAGTAGAAATTCCAGACTACCTTTCACAGGCACTTGGAAAGGTCAAAATACTTTATCAGCAATTTGGACCCTAAAAAGGAATGTTTTGATGAATGGCAATAAAACAGAAATGAAAATTGGTTCTTAACATAATAATCTAACTTACTGAAAAAAAAAATTGGAGAAGCCAAATTTATCTTTTAATGTTTCATATTGCACTTGCATGACTTCAAAGCATATTAATTAATATTTCATATTTTAAATAGACATTGCATTTTTATTTATCAAACAGTTTGCATTACATCTGTGCATTCATGAAATCTTGGTAAAGAAAATAGAGTCTAGCTTACTGTTATGTTTCTTCGTGGCCAAGCAGTAAAGCACACCAAATCAAATGATGATTTTCCTTACAAAGGATGATGCAGGTTCAATCCCTACCAGGAAACAGATTTTCTTTACTAAGATTTCTCAAATATCCAGGGCAATAGACATAAAACACACTGCTTAATAAATAAAAATGGGGTGAATACTTCAAATAAGAAGTATCCACTACAATAAAAATTATATGATTATAAATAAATCTATTAATTCTCTACAACGTGGTATACAAATTAGTAGAGAAAAAAAATCTACTTGGAGGGGCTGATTTAAAAACCAACAGACACCAATATATATATATATATATATATATATATATATATATATATATATATATATAAAACAAGCAAACAATCCAGGTATCCTAATATGACACATAATATTAGGGATAAACAACATGCCTCATAACTAACAAAACCCACAAAAGTGGGTCTTGCACACACACACACACACACATATATATATATATATATATATATATATATATATAATATATATATAACTCTCTCTCACTCTATATGTATATATATGTATGTGTGCATGTGCATGAGTAAGAGAGCATTATATACATATATATATATATATATATATATATATATGTGTGTGTGTGTGTGTGTGTACATAAAACAGTATTTTGTATCAGCAGGCTAATTTAAAATCTAACAGATACCAGCAACAATGCTCTATATATATAAACACACACACATATATATATATATATATATATATATATATATATATATATATATATATATATATATATATATATATATATATATATAAAAAAGAAACAGATAGATACACATTTTCTTCTCATTGGATATGATAAGGTATTTTTATTTATGGTTCCCAGTTATCCTCAGAAATCACAACACATTTTCCTTTCATATGCTTTTATCTTTCATTCTAACCTGAAGAAGCTGAAAGCACCATATATACTATGATATACATAGACTTATATCTTTCTAAATATAAGATTAATTCTTCTCTCTGGTTTCCTGAAATTAAGTACTGTTACAATTATAATAATGATTGCACTGCCTTGTCAGAAGAATTCCATCTCTTCATGCATCATTGCACAACAATGTGCACATATATGTCTCTTCAACTCAGTCTTGCAGGGGCATTTGTATATGTGATATTGGAACTGTATATCTTTTAATATAACTGGCTGGCTGAAATACATCTTTGTGTATTTTGGAATTCCTGCTCAAACCACCAGCTGGTGTATGTATGAAGCCATATGTAGAACAAATGATATGCAGGTAAAACATTGTTGCAACCTGCTTAACTCTTTATTGGTCTATGTGAATTTAGGTGTTTTGTCAAATCTGCCCTTCAAAGAAAAAGCATGCACACGCGTTAGACTTCAATCTGCCCTTCAAAGAAAAAGCATGCACATACGTTAGACTTCAATCTGCCCTTCAAAGAAAAAGCATGCACATACGTTAGACTTCAATCTGCCCTTCAAAGAAAAAGCATGCACATACGTTAGACTTCAATGCAGGTGTCTTGCTTTTGAAGTGAACGCTTCAAGGCAGTATCCTTCTTTTGAGCAATTTTTCTTACTTAACTTTTGCTACAAATTTATGGCTCTTCTTGAATTCTTCTTCCATTTAAGGTCATTAAATGCAACAGCCTATCCTTTGTAGCTCTTAGAAGGTTTTGTCTTTTTGCTGTCCCTCCTAATCCTAATTCTGTCAACCCTTTTTACAAGCTTATTAAGTAGGTTAGGTAGGTTATATGATGCTTTCTTATGTTGCTTACCTTCAGTATGTCCTGTGAGTGTCAAATTTTCTAAGCCAGTCTTTTGAACAGGAGTAGTGTATTGTCCCTTCTTTCCTGTTTAGGATTGGTTTTCCATTCCTTCTGAAGGCAACTTCAAATCTATATTTCTAATATCTCTGCCTAAACTCTGAAATTTTATTTATTATTTATTTATTTATTTATTTTTCTCAATATGAGTAAATAGGTTCACCTAGCATCCAGTTTACACTCCTCACCAGCCTTTTGAACTGAAGTAGAAGTTTATCCGTTGTTTCCTGTTTAGTTTCTTCTAATGTCTTAGTGGCATTATCACCTTGCTTGGAGTGAATTGATAAGAAAAAAAATGGAGAAAAAAACTCCACTTTCCTCATGTGCCCTAGAAATTTCAACTATTTCTTTTTGATTCAAAGTATAAGTATTTCTTAAAACTTTGTCATTACTCACATGTTCAGTATATGATTTTCTTTGAATCCTTCTGTAGAACTACATTTCTGTTGCTTCAAAACTCTTCTTCATCTTTGAGGATATTGTCCACAATTCATTTCCATCTAGGAGAACTTATATTACATAACATTTCATCATTCTTTTCTTTGTTTTTAACAAAATTTATTTTTTCTTAATAATAACTGAGCTTTTGGAATGTATCTTTTACTATACCAGTGCACCTTCGGATTTTCGTGTCACAGTTTCCATCGATATTCAAACACTTCCTAGATATTTAAATATTCATATTTGCTTGATTTTAACATCTCCAGTTTATAGTTCACATAATCGGAAACCAATAAAAATGATAGAATTTTTGTTTCAGTGCTATGTTGAGTTAACCTAAGGCAACCGGGGGAAATTCCTGAAAACCCCATCTTGAAAAAGTGTGTTTTCACCTCACACTAAAAATGAATATATTGTATTTGTCCTTATGGAGAAAAAAATTGCTGCATTTGTCATATTTGATATGACAATGACTTCATGAACGTTCACTTTAGGTGAAGGTTGTTGAGGACAATGTTAGTGAATGTTTAATTTTGTGTCAGGTCAGCTAAAATCTGCTCTTATAAAAAATGAGGTTGAGGTCTCATGTGAAGCAGACTAGCAAAAAAGATTTGTGGTCTTAAAACATTCAGAAAAAAATAACAGTTTGAACTTTCCTAAACTGATAAAATAACTTTAAAATACTGGTTTGGTTAGTATATATATATATATATATATATATATATATATATATATATATATATATATATATATATATACAAGTTTCATTAAAGATGATTGACAAGGAAGGTACTGCAATTAGGGATTTTATTTAATTGTTACACCTCTCTGATCATAGCTCAGATAGGACTAATTTAAATAGACACTGAAACCTGCCAAATTACATTTGCAACATAAGAAAATACAAGTATAATAGTCTCATTCACATTTAAAAAGGACTAAAATTAATGTAAGCAGTAATATTAAAAAAAAAGCCAACACTCAATAATATTAACTAGGAAGATGGCCTCAATGTGCTAACCATGTTTGAAAAAAAAAAAATTTCCATCGCTCTAAAAACATATATAAAAATCTACACATTCAGTTAAAAAAAAAAAAAAAAAACATTCTTGATAAGGGCTAACAGAATAGCTGAAATCACTTGATTATATAAAACATTTGAACAATTTTTACATACTTTATGTTCAAAAAAGAAAGCACGCATATGAACACATGAAAAATGAAATAAAAAAGCTTAATCAGAGTCATCTTTAATGAAACTTGTATAAAAGACAAACAGCTACCTAAATACACAATTATACATATATATATATATATATATATATATATATATATATATATATATATATATATATATATATATTTTAGGATATTACATTAAAAATATGTAATATCCTAAAATAAAAAACACTGCTCTATTTTTGTATTGAACCTTCTTTTAAATTGAATGTTACGAAAATTTTAAATTGGATTCTATTCATTCTCATTTTACATGGATATATATATATATATATATATATATATATATATATATATATATATATATATATAGATAGATAGATATTACTTTGTACATTACATTTAGTGGATAGCCATATCTGAGTAAGAGCTCCATTTTATTTTAAACAATATTTAGTTTGTTTTCCGGGCATGCACATTCAAGAAAGGATATTAAAAAAAATGTAACCTCTGGTAGGAATCATACCAACATCTGATCTGGTCGACCTTAGAATAAAATGCTGTGTATACTTAAACAGAACAATTGAACAAATAAACATATGTCAGATTAAAAAATAAAATCCATTAATTTCTTTACAAATATATATATATATATATATATATATATATATATATAGGTGTTCAATAACTTGAACCAATTTTAAATGTGAATTAAGCTTAAAATTGGTCCAAGTTATTGAACACCCTATATATATATATATATATATATATATATATATATATATATATATATATATATATATATACTGTCATCCAGACAGACTGCTTCACTGTATTACAGCTCATCAGTTTGGCTAGATGTCTGGTTGTCTCTAGCTAGGATAGAAACCCGACTGAATTGGTGTCAGTCAGAATTTACCACTAAGCTGTTGGTGCACAGCAGGGATGAAGGTGAATTTAAGCATATTTATTATTAGATAAATACACAGTGTCATTCACAGACTGACTGTTTCGCTGTATCACAGCTCCGAAGTGATGCTAGACATCCAGTTGCCTCTAGCTAGGATCGAAACCTGACTGAATAGGTGTCAGTCAGGGATTCTACCATTAAGTCGTTGGTTCAGGGCTGGGCTAAAGGTAATAAATCCATTAGTATATAATACAAGTGGATCCTAGTAATATAAAATATTAAGACTGATTCACAAAAAGAACTCAATGTATTTATTATTACAGAGCAGAGATTAATACACAATAAAATCCAAAATCACCTCATAAGGGGAATAGACTTATTCAACCCCGGTATAAACTGAAGAACTTAGTCCATACTGAGTTTAAAATAAGACTGGTGAATTTTATTTTTCATTGGTTGAAATAAACTATTCCCCATATGAGGTGATTTGGGATTTTTGTATTTAAATATTTAAATATATATATATATATATATATATATATATATATATATATATATATATATATATATATATATATATATATATATACATATATATATACATACATATATATATATATATATATATATATATATATATATATATATATATATATATATATATATATATATATATATATATATATATATATATATATATATATATATATATATATATATACATACATATATATATATATATATATATATATATATATATATATATATATATATATATATATATATATATATATATATATATATATATATATATATATATATATATATATATATATATATATATATATATATATATATATATATATATATATATATATATATGTATGCGTATGTGTATGTGTTTCTTCATTATTATAAATGTTTTTTTTTTTCCTGGATACATGTATTTGAGTTGATTTCCCTGTTTTTATTTTCTTCAATTGTGAAATTAATAACAACTAGCCTAGATTGATTACCCTTCTTAAAGAAAAATTGTGCATCTATACAAATGTGAGTGTTTACATTATAATGCATGCATCAGTTAAGTCAGTTATGTGCCATGCGTGATACATGACTGAGGAGGCAGATTTTTTCCCACAGTAGGTTGCCATTTCTTTCTGCAATAAACCAACTGGACCCAAGGCTAAAGAATCTGGCCTGTCCTACTATTTACCTATAGCTGGGGGTGGAGAAGAAGAGGATTCATACCTTTCCTAAGTGTATTAGAATGTAAGGAAATGCAATGGATTTGACTGGAATTTGAACTCAGCTCTCCGATTCATCAATTCAAGCCGCTATCCATTACTTCACAGTGCATGTATACAGGATTTAATGGATTTTTATCTGACATTATTCTTTTATGCCTCCAACAAGCAATCAAACCTGCAACCCCTGTTTCCCATCAAGGAAATTGTTTCTACATCCTAAATGCGCCTTTACCATCACACCATAGATGGTTGATGAATAAATGTTAATTTCCCCAAGGTGTCTTTCCTCACCATGTGCCAACATGTTTCAAGTATCTGTTTCAGATTTTAAGCAAAAATGTCCTTTCTTACATTATTTACATTACATATCCTTTCTTGTTTCAATTTTCTTTAAAACTTCCTCATTGCACATATTTTACATCTATGTAATTCTCAGCATCTTTCTGTAGAACACACATTTCTGTTGTTTGAAGTTTCTTCATCTATGAGGAAATTGTCCATAATTCACTGCTATACA
>CAHIKZ030005514.1:570000-585000 GCA_903632075.3 Acanthosepion pharaonis | reverse complement strand
ATATCATATATATATATATATATATATATATATATATATATATATATATATATATATATATATATATATATATATATATATACAAATGACTCTTATTATATCTTGAGAATAGCAAGAGTAGTCATGTACTTGCTGGAGCAGTACAGAGAACGACATCTTTAGTGATGCATCATATGTATGAGTTCCATTCAGGGTCTGGGCTGAGTTTGAGTCATAATAGGCACACAAGGCATGGGGCCTCCCTGAGAGAATATCCATTCATCACAATTGGTGCTGTGTGCAATCTTTCAGATTCTGTATTAAATTTTCTAGTGACTTTTCTCAGATAGTTACGTTAATTGAACTTGATTGAATTTGACATATATTTGGCTTTCGTTTTCCACAGCCCTTTTTGCTACCAATCATAATTTCCATCTTCAAAAACTTGATGAGTAGTTCATTCATCTTGCTCTCCTTTATTGCCCTGCTATAAGTTCCTGCAATTTTGTTTCTGACTGCCTCTTGAAGCATCACATAATATAGAAATGTTTTCTTACATATGCATTAATATATGTCATAAAATTGGCAGGTGATCTTTCATATGTGTTAATTTTATTTCGTTGTATGAAATTCACTTTCATTCTTTACATATCATTACTCCAAGGGATAGCCTACAGTTTACTGGATCAACCACCATGTATTCATAAATAAATATAATTACCAATGCTTAAGTAATTTTTTTATTGAGACACAACATTCTTATTGAAACATATTGAAAATTATCATTGTAAAAAAAATGTCAGTGTAAATCTGCTGTTGAGATTTTTAACTCTTGTACATTTTCCTACTATAGTTACATATTAAACCACAAAGAAACTTTTTAAATATGGGGTATCCCAGAATTAGCTATTTATTTTTAAAATCAGACAAATCTTTAAAATACAGACACAATTTTATGTTTATTACTTAATGATACAAAAGAAATTGATTTATAAATCTTTCATTAAAACTTTATTGAAAGTTTTCAATATTTGCTCCATCTTCAAATTTCAAATCTATTCTTAGCATTTCAGAAGTTATCTCTGAATATAATGTGTTCTTTAATGTGTTCTTTAATATGTTCTTTAAGCTTTAATATGTGTTCTTTAACACTAAATTATTGATCTTTTGGTGATGAATCGTTGATTTTATAAAACCACAACCAAAGAAATCCTGGAGGCAACATAGATGCTTTCTTATGTATTTATTATTAATATTGTTCTGAAATGGGATTGTGTTATGGTAATTTACCCACGCATGCATGGCCTCTCCCAGCAATAGAAGCAGGTACTGCCTTTTGTGGAGGGAAGTTTCCAGCAGTCAAATCTGACAGTTGGACCAAACATTCTTCCTGTAACATGCTTGTTTGTATTACAGTTTCTGTTAATATATCTGTTTAACTCAATTCCTCTCTTTACATATTTATTTTTGGCCCTAACAAGCCCACAACAGAATGAAAATAAATTATAGAAAAATGATAAAGTTTTAAACAAAATTAGAAATTTATACATTTCTAACACATATTAAACATGATGAACAGAAATAAAAGTGAGTTTAAAAAAACTGATTTCACTGAAATAGGTGGTTCATTCTGGGACACTGTGTATTAGTCAAAAAGGTATGCTATAAATTAAACTGAACATCTCAATAGTAGATTTAAACCATTCTTTTCCTATTCAATAGTAACTTTCAAAGTAACATTGCCTCATCACTGAGCAGGCTGAATTTTCACCAGTCATGATGCTCTCAAACAGCATCCTTACCTTGAGTATCTATTGAGACTGAATCTCATTTCAAACATTGAGTGGAACTTTATATACAATCCATCACTAGAGATGCTGGAAAGATGATCAGTTCTATGTCAAGTATCTGACTCCTCCTGCTATGTTCCTCCATTAGAAAAGTTAGAGCGGACCAAAATTGGAGTTTTACTAACATATCTGGGCTGAAGCTGCCCGATCATCACATTCCACCCTTGACTGAGTTCCAAAAACATTTACATAGTCTTGTGGGTCATGAATTATTTTAAACCCTACAACCCCTTTCCTAAAGATAAAACATTTCTAGCCTTTCACTAATTTATTCTCATGGCAAAAGTTCAGATGCAGTACATTTCTCCAGTTCAGACCTTCACCACTAGGATCCACCATGTGACATGTATAGAGTAGATCCACCCTCATTCACTTTGTATTTTGTTGGTAAGGAAGAAGTAGTTACTTTGTAGAATAGACTCTTGGGAGGATGCTTCCCCAATCGCTACAATCTTCATCTTTTCAGGCCATGGGTCAACTGTTATCTATCCTCCATAGCCTCATAATATGCAGTGTTGGGTATGATGATAAACTACATCTGGCAACAAGACCTCTGATCATGAGATTGGAGGTTTTGAGGTGGGTTGGAACCACCTCTTAATTGCTGTTGTGCCCAGGTCCACACTGACCAAGGGTGGTAGCACCTGGTAGGGTCCCAGCTATGGGCAAATAGTGAACACTATGAAAGTATAAAAATGCGTTTTTCTATAAAAAATACAAACAATACATAAAAAATTACAAACAATACAATTTGAAAGCAAAATGACCAACAATACATTTTTAGTAGAATTACCAACAATGCATCTTATAGCAAAATGATCAACAATACATTTTTAGTAGAAATGACAACAATATATTTTATCTGTAGTTAAAGGCATATAATTACATTCAAAATATATTTAGTTGAAACCATAAAATTTTGTCTGGAATATTTAGATTTCAGCATTAAATAACCCATAGAGATTGATATGCTTTTAAACAAAATCAACCAACAATCATACTACACACTTTTTACTTTCTCCTTTTATACCATTACAAGCTCATTCAATAACATTCTATCTTGAGTGGCTTTTGGGTTTAGTAGCAGATAAAAATTGCATTAAAAAATTGTTCATACTATGATTACAAATAAAATGGCTCCTCAAACATAACAGAGTTGAGCTTTACTACTGACCTCATGTATCTTATTTTATAACACTAAAACTAGTCATGCGACTTTGACATCTGACAGTTACTGTTGTTGTTTGAATATTTTTTAACTATCTGCTTTCTTGGATGGTTAACATGCTACAATATATGCATCTTAAAACTGACAGTAAACTATACCAGTTTTATTACTTAAATGCATATGTTTTTTTCTTAATGTTCGGCATCAACCTAAATATGTCCTTATCTTCGGTGTAATGACAAGGTATATGTCATACTAACAAGATACTGAAAGCAAGAAACAGAGTACCCTTCAACAGAGGAACAAACTTGACAGCCTGACAGTATAGAATGGATAAAAACGCCCAATATAGATAGCAGCTAGAACACTCTAAATATGACAAAAACAAATTCCTTATATTGCTAAACTAAGTGTATATAAGAAAAAAAATTCAAAAATAAATTGATTTGCAGTTGCATGCTGCAAGTGCTGTGTTTTTGTGTCACACAATTGATATATGTATTCTATAACTGAAAACAAGATTCAGAAATTTAAAAATTTCAACCTTTTTCTCATTGCAAATATGAAGAAATGTCAGCAGAGAATCTGAAAATAAACATAAAAATACTAAAAAATAGTCATGTATTAATAATCTCAAACAAAACAACTTGATGTACAAGTTGATCATTAAATGAAAATCAGAAAGTTTCAGAATAGATAAATGAAAAAGAGAGAAAAATATGATCACGCTGTAGATAAGATTAATACCTATGCAAACACAAATGCTCACAACCACTTACAAATACTCACATGTGGGAAAAATACTTAAATTTTTATATACCAGAACAATGTTAGGAAAATCAATGACAAAGTGGAAAAATCTTTTGTGTGACACATTTCATCCTTTACGACTTCCTCCAAGTAAAGTGATGTTTATGTTGATGTGTACATAGTTTAGGGGACATTGAAATATTAAACTTTTAAATTTACATAATTTTAAATTATATATATCCAAACACATATTCAAAAATAATTAAATTTAAAAGTTTAAATTTCAGCATTTCCTCTCCTTTATGTGTATATGTAATCACATCAATGTAAACATCACTTTAGTCCAATGAAAGCCTAAAGGACAAAATGCATCAAATCAAAAGAATTTTCAAATTTTTTATTTATTTTCTTGAATACAGGGAGTGATGGATTTTGTCATGTAAATCATACAAAAATGAAAATAACACTGACATCTCATTTTAACAGATATATTTACCAAAATTACACAAGAATATCTTGAAATACTAAAGAGTAAATTTCTTCAATAAAATTGCCATGAACTTAAAACCCGACCTCCAGGCAACTTTGGAATCTTCTGCAACACTTCTGGATGGTCTCCTTGTTTAAGTTGGTGAATGCTGACATAATCCTTGCCTTTAGTTCATCTTTGGTATTAAAAAGAGTTTTGTTGGTCTCTCACTCAACTGTGCCCCACACATAATAATCAAGGGGGTTTATGTCTGGTGAGTTAGGTGGCTAGATGTAAGGGGTGATGTGGTTGAAGAAATTGTCTGACTGTCATGACTGTGTTCTTCTGCTTGTGAGGCATGGTGCAGAGTCCTGTTACCACACATAGGGTCTTCCATCAGCCATACTTTTGACCTATGGCAGGACTACCTCTTCAAGATACTTGATGTAGGCCTCTGTGTTGAGCCTTAGGCTCTGTAGGAAGATAAATGGAGGCATAATGTTGCCATTCTAATCATCACTCAAACACCTTCATAATTACCATTAGACTTATCTGACTTTTTCCAAATCCTCTGCATTGTCCTCAGATTGACACCCAAACACACTGAAATGTTTGTATTAGAATTTCTGCCACAAATGCCAGGCAGTACAGCATACCATTTCCAAATTTCTGGCAGAGCGAATTGCATCATGGTGCTCATATTCACACAGATGCTGCCCAGCTGACCCTAATATTCTATGCAGTTGAGACAATCAAAAACAAACAAGACACATGCACAAAATTAAAAATATAAAATGTCAACAATTTACCCATATATATATATATATATATATATATATATATATATATATATTAAGGTACCCTTGGGAAAGGTATTAATCCTCTTCTTCTCCTTCCAGACTAGATTCTATAGCCTTGGATGACAACTAGCCTAGGAGAAGGACAACTCTGAATTCAAAACCTGCATAGGGTCGTTTGGGGACCTTGTGGTACATAGTACATCAGGTTTCTGTATTTGTCCCTTCAAAAAGTGTCGTTGATCCTGCACAAAGCCTTCACCACTATAATCATATCATATGTGCTGGTATCTGGCTATCGAACACTAGGAACTGAGCTACTTGACCCTACGTCCAATACGATGAGAGAGTCCACCATTATATATATATATATATATATATATATATATATATATTGTGTATTTAGGCAGCAAACCTTCATTTATACATGTTTCATTAAAGACAACAGACAAGGTACTGAAATTAAGCTTTTTACTTAATTTTTCTTGTGTTTGAACAAGTGTTTTCTTTTCTGGACACAGAGTGTGTAGTAACTGTCCAAATGTTCTATAATTCCAAGTGCTTTCGGCTATACTTTTAGCCATTATCAAGGATGATTTTATTTTTGCTTTTTAATTTGGTGTATGGTTTATGGGCATGTTTCTAGAGTTATAGGGATGTTTTATTTTCCGAATATCGTTAGCACATTGTGGCCATGTTCGTAGTTAATATTAGTGAGTGTTGGCTTTTTCTTTTTTATTATTAAAGCTTCCATAATTTTTAATCTTTTTTACATGTGAATAAAGTTGTTATGTTTTTATTTTCTACTAGTATGTTTCAGATGGAGTCTGGTAAGTTTGTGTGTGTGTTTAAATGGGTTCTAATAGAGCTGTGGTCAGATAGGTGTAACATAAGTCATCTGGATAGGCAAGTAGTAAAGTGACTGATGTAATTATCTATGCATTTGGTTTGATCAGGAATACAGTTCCTTAAGAGGCATTCGAACTCGTACATAATGTTCGTTCATTGTAATTTTGATTTTGCTGCTGTGTTGTTATTTTTGAGGATAAGGTTAGCTGTTTTAAAATTTTTGTAGTAGATAATTAATTTGATTTTGTGTTCAGATCAACAGTTAACAAAAGCTTCCCTAAACATCTTATAGACCACCAAATTAGACTGTTTCTTCCCAAATTAAATAACAATGATAGTGATCACAGTCAAAAATAATATAAATATTTTCTACAAAAACAAAATGCACGTAAACTACAAACAAGATGAATTCGAAATATCATAAAGAAATACACTACCCCAATTGACCCGAACATAAAAATCTCTCTTTCTATATATATATATATATATATATATATATATATGGGTGTGTGTATGTTAAACAATATATTTAGGCAGTAACTCTTCATTTAAACATGTTCTATGAAAATGATAGTAAAGTCTATTCAACACTGATAACATTTCATTTCAACAATAACAACATTAACAAACATTAACAACACACACACATTATACTGCTCTTCATTTTCTTTCCTTGAACATGACCAATGATAATCAAAAGCATGAGAACATTACACAAATTTAGGCAAGTTCCTTTGTAAGTTTTCACCTAATATTCAACACCAGGACAAACTCACCAAATTATTAATATATATATACATAGTCAATATGAACCATCTCTGGCTCTCAAACTTTCATAATTTTTCATATATTTTAACTCTTCATCACTTCATCATTGATGACATCTCAAATGGCTTTTAAGATCTGCAACAGTTTCGTAGTTCTTCCCACATTGCTGACATGTCAATCTTCCAGCTCGCCTTTCTGAATGATGTCATTTGAGTCTGTTTGCTGATCAGCACACTTTATGGCAGATTGTACAGGGATGTCATATTGGGAGCTGACATCACAATGACTGCATGTGGCTGACTAAACCTGGGTTTGAAAAGCAAATGAAGTCACATTGATCACATGTAAGAGACTCCTTCAACCCACGTTCTGGGAGTGAGTTGACACCTCTCATATCTGCCTGCATGTTTTTTTTGTGCATATTCTATTGTTTTATTCACTATGAAGTGACATACTAGTAAAGAATGTACCTCTGGGTGTAATTATATACTTATATACATATGTATCTATTTATATATATATATATATATATATATATATATATATATATATATATATATATATAGTTTTAAGGTATGCTATATTTATGGGATAAAGTGCTCAGTGTCAGAGATAGCATAAATATAAAAGTGAACATTGGATTCAACACTTAGAGATGATTGTATCTAGCATGAAACAGCCTCTCACCAATGAGTGTTGACTTCAATGTTCACTTTTATATATATATATATATATATATGTATGTATGTATTTGTGTGAGTGTGTGTGTGTGTGTGTGTGTGTGTGTGTGTGTGTGTGTGTGTGTGTGTGTGTGTGAATACAATAAAAGCTCAAGAAATCTTCAAGTTAGAGGGTTACTGCTAAGATTGCAATGATGAATGAGTTGTGGGCTATGATTGGAATTGAAGCTGGTTGGAAGTGAAAATTATGCAGTTAAGAAAGATGTATAAAAATTAACCCCTGACTTGAAGAGGTTAAGATTGTATCATTCAGGGAAGCATCCATGCAGGCATCTTTTCCAGAATGTATCCATTTCTGGGGATAATAGCTATCTGAACTGAACTTTCTCCTCACAATTGGAATATAGAGGAAATGAGGGTGATTCAGCTCAGTGGAGGTTGCATACATGACCTACCTGTAAAGATTTGAACTGATAGAATTGCCTTAGATACAACAACAGAGTAATGATAAATTTGTAAGAGTACATCTTTGGGGAAAAGAAACTGCACAGTCAGACATATGTTGTCCCCTACAAGGCTGAGGAATGAGCACATCCAGCCCAGATATGACAGCAATGCTCTATTTGTCGTCTAATTTGAATCTTGTAATATCTTAACTGCTTGTGTTTCTGGAGCTTTCTAGTTGATTGTAATGGTTTTTATCCTTCCACTGCAGTCAAATTTGTTCTTAATCATCTATTAATTGAATGAGATCAAACTAAATACTGAAGTATACATATAAGGTTGTGTTGACAAGTTGTTGGCCTCAGTCCACTTCCTATAATATGAATTCCAGTCACCATCCATCATATGGTAAAAACATAATTAAAAACATGAGATATATGCATTGATATCCTCTGATAGAGTAATCAGTTTTCTAAATATGGTACTATTCAAAATAGTCTCCAGCTATAATTATGCATTGGCACCAGCTTTGAAAACTCTTGTAAAATCCACTATGGAAAAAACTTCTTTCAATGTCTTGTAATTGCCTTTGCTGACATGGTTTATCTTCAACATTGATTTTGTCTTCTTTAAAAATTTTCATGAAATGTTATAGACATATCATAATAGCCAACAATCTTTCCACTGTCAACTTTAAGCAGAAGAAGATGCCAAGAGTGAGTGAGGAAAAAATGGGTTGACAATATCATAATAAGTGGAAGATCATTCCTGGAGATTCAGACATTGGCACACAAGTGATCATTCCTGGAGATACAGACATTGGCACACAACTGATCATTCTCAGAGATTCAGATATTGGCACACAGCTGATCATACTCAGACATACAGACATTGTCACACAACTGATCATTCCCAGAGATTCAGACATTGGCACACAACTGATCATTCCCGGAGATTCAAACATTGGCACACAACTGAGACATACAAAAGGAGCTGGTCCAGTTCTCAGTGGCATAATGACCTTACAACCATATCCAGTCAAATCTGTCTATATCTCTGAGATGAGGTATTATGATTACTTGTATTATTTACATTATTCAGACTGTTATCCTCATCTTCAGTGCCATATTCACAATATTTCGGCCGTTGAACATTTTGACCTCCTTCAGTTGATTGAAATTTCTAACCGAACCCTTTATTTTGTCCACCAGGGTAGATTCTTCTAGTCCCACATGCCATGCCTCTTTCGGATGTCTTAGTTATTTCCTTTTAACTCAACTCAAATTTTGGTTCACAACTGCTGAGACCTGGTATTGAACTTACAAAGCAGTAACACAAGGGGAAATAGAAAAAGCAGGCATAGCTGACCACATATTGAGGAAAAAGGGAAATCACCACCCCTTGTGGGATGAGGTTGAAATAATAGACAGAGAGCTTTAGTGAAAAATAATAAAACTTAATATAAGTAATGACAATGATATATTACTTGTATTATTTACATTATTCACACAGTTATCCTCATCTTCATTGCCATGCAACATTTCGGCTGTTGAATGCTCTGACCTTCTTCAGGTGATTGGAATTTTGAACCAAACCCTTTATTTCATCTGCCGGGGTAGATTTTGCTAGTTCTATGTGCCATACTTATAATAATGATGATGATGATGAAGTTTTTCCAACTGGTCTGTTCAATTGTTACTATACCACAGACATTTTTATGCCTTTTCTAGATGTTGGCAGCAGTAATTCTTCTTTTGGTCAAGAACTCAATGACTGCTCTTCATTTTTGCTTTACAGCTACTTTACTTGAGAAAGATTTTACGAATTTCAACCGACAGCACCACTGGCTGCTTGGTCAAAGAATGCAAGTTTATGGCTAATATTACCATTACCAATATCTATAGTTATACAACACCTGAAAAAAAAACAGAATTCTTCAGTGATGCAGTTAGGAATATTCTATCTAGTGGAATAAAAGCATTGCATTATGTTTGTTTCAAAGAAAATGGCTGGCATTACTTTCAGGACAACAATCATAATTTAACTCAATTTATATATGTAGACTGTCGTGTGCATTTGAATGATCAATATAATAAAACTTGTATAAGTAACATTTCAGCTTTTTTTTTATTTAAGTGCTCTGTTTTCTAGAACTCTTCAACCAACAAAGTACAATGTATATTTATTTTTGTTGCTTTTTCAAAATGATTGATGATTAAAAAAATTTTGTATTGAACATAGTCACCTGAAGAAGATTGGTGTTGTCAAAAGAGGAAAAAATCAGAGGACAGTCCCCAATCAAATATCAAAAGATGTTAGCAATAGTTCATTAGAAAATTTTAAGACAGTTCTTTAGAAAGACAGCAAAAATAATCAATATTGTAGGTTAATAGTTTGGGCCTTTCTCAGCTGTCTTTTTACCCAGGTAGCCTTCAAACAAGGTGCTCCTGTTCAGTTCTATAATAGGGCAAGATGATAAATCCTCTTTCACTTGTTCTACAATATAGTAGCTAAAACGGACTGATTTTTCTCTTTCTGGAGACACAGTGGAGTAATGGATGGTGGCTTAGATTAAGGAATCGGAGAGCTGAGTTTGAATTCCAGTCGAGTTTGTTATATTCATTTAAGTGCAAATAACCTGTGGTGAGAAGAGATGGATTCATACCTTCCCCAAAGGTACTAACATGTAAATGAATGTAATGAACTTGACTGGAATTCAAACTCAGCTCTTTAATTCCTCAATCTGAGCCACTATCTGTTACTGCAGGACAGACTTGATTCTATAGTCTTGGGTGGCAATTGGTCTACGAGAAGATACACTGAATTCAAACAAACCTAGAGATGGTTGGGCTCCATCAGGGTGTCTTGCCCATGTAACACAACAGCAGCTATGACTGCAGTAGATTTGATGGCCCTACAACCCTAAGGGATTACAGAATTCATGACCATGATCTCTTTCTGCTGTCCATATTTTCTTTTTTTTAGTCCTGCTATGTTATTGCTAGCTCTGTTTCCACTGTCTGTACTTCTTTGCTCAGATAAGAGGCCTTCTTGCCGGATGTAGTTTATCATCATATCTAGGATTGCATATTATCAGGATATGGAGAATAGATAACAGTTGACCCTAGACTTGAAGATTATAATGATTGGGGAAGCATCCTCTCAGTATTCCACAAAGTAACAATTCTTGAGAAGAATCTGTGTGAAACTTCCTCCTTACGAATGGAATACAAAGGGAGTGAGGATGATACTGATAATTAGTATGCTGAAAGACGAAATATTATGATAATGACAACAAAGATGAGTATAATAGTTCAAAAATGAATACTAATAAATCTTCATCTCGAAAATTCAAAGATAATTTGTATTAACAGGGTTTAATAAGGCTATTAAAACATTATTAACACATTTTCTAAACATAGTTAACACCATCATTGTTAATGGTACAATGCTAATAATATGATAATAATGAATATGACTAAGTTTCAAATAACAATATTTAGACACAGTAAGATTACTAAAACTAGTAGAAGTAGTAGTTTATTACTACTACTAATAATAATAATAATATTTATAAGAATAACAATATTGATAATAATATTAATAAAACTGAATTATACTGCAAATTGCTAAAAAAATAAAACATTAACCTGAAAAATCGAGTCAATTTAATCTTGTCAGATCAATATTTTTATATGGATATCATGTGTAGCATCAAACCCATTGAGAAATATCTAAACTGTTAGCTGTATGCAACCACGTCAAAAAATGGCTTTGAGGGAGGGAACCCTATGGGTCATGCTGAAGACCATTCTTCTTCGAACCTTGTAGAATGGTACTACAGAATCCCAAAGAACTGTACAAAATAACAGAAACCACATCACTTAAGACTTTCATCAGCAGCAACAACTAAAATATCACATGCAAACCAAAGAGAAAACAATGATATAATCAAGATGTTGACATTTCACACTACTTTAAACAAAAGGTTATCAAGGAAATCCCATAAATACTGGAAAGAGTGAGAACAGCTACTGGACTTAAGAAACCTATTTTGCTGAAAAGTTGTTTTAAGAGAAATACTTTACTGATTTCAACTGACAGTAGTACCAGCTGCTTGGTTAGTGAATGCTGAATGTTTCCTTATAAGGAAATGAATATTATTACCATTACAATAATTGATCTACAATTCAAAATCTATCGTAACTTCAATTTAACCAAGTGAATATATAAACTAATAAAAAGAGATCAAAATTACTTTTTTCAGTCACACCGCTGAATGAGAATTAGGCTTATTATACCTTAGAATTAGGCTTATTTATACTTTATTAAGCTTAGCATACTTCCTTTACCATGTCCCTTCAGGACATAGGCAAACATGGCTCTCCACAACTTCCTAACATATTGACTTGAAAAAAATTGTTTTAAGAGAAAGATTTTATAAATTTCAATCAACAGTAATATTTGCTGCTCATTTAGTGAGAAATGCTTGCTTATAAGGAAACAGCTAATATTAAAATTCAGTGCCATACATGCTTTGGCAATCATGTATCTTTTGATAGATGACTGACCAGACAGATTTTTCCCACAGTAGGTTGCCATTTCTTTCTGCGGTAGACAGGTTGTGAACCAAGGCTAAAGAACACAGTCTGTCTTACTATTAAACCCATAGCTGGGGGGATAAGAGATGGATTCATACCTTTTTCAAGGGTATTTGTGTGTAAGTGAATCTTCCGTAAGTGAATTGCCAGTACGCTCACTATTTGTCTTTGTTCAATGCAAACACCTTATATACTATTTTTACTTTTGCATTCACTATATCTTGTGAGTGGTAAATTCTCCAGACCGTTTCGTCATTATGTGTCCCCAAAATTTCAGCTTTAAGATTTTAAGAGATACTGTAGTTGCAAAAACTGCTTTTGTCATGGATTCCTTGGGACTAATTGCGTTAATGGCAAATAATCCATAGATGACCTATACCCAAATCTAGTTGTATTTCAATTAATTTCATGATATTAATCAATTCCTTTTGTCCTTTTGGAGTCCCTGAAGGCAAACACAGTATCTTTTGAACTTAATAGCATCAAAAAGACAGAAATGCATTTACTTGCTGTCTCTGTGGCATGTCTGAATGAAATGGATAATCTGGGGTTATTTTAATGAGAAGCAAGTTGTTTGCTTGCTGATTAATGATTAAGAGTTTGTCCACTAAAAAATATCCTTATTTTTTATGTTCATGACAAAGTAAGATAGAGAGAAGGATGGGGGAAAATTTTATTTGTTCCTTTCTTTGAAATATTAATATGCAGGACACATCAACAACTAAATGGTAATGATTATGGTTAGATTATCGATTCTAGATGATGGTGATGAAGTGGATATAGGAGTTGGTTATACATGCATTACTGTCAACTCGTGGTTATGAGACCAATGCTTGGATGAGGCAAAGAAAAAAATGTTTAGCAGGAATGTACAATAACTGACATCAATCACATAGACAGAATAACTCAATAATTAATAAATATTATATCAACCTAACAATGGACATCTGAGGATGGCCAGAAGGTACTTGGCTGAAACGTTGTGTCTATAATAGCATATTACAACCAAGATAATAATAGTAGTTACAAATGATAAAAGGATACTGACAATTACTCATTTCAATAATTAAACACTAGATTTTGTTAGTTTGATTTGATTTGCATTCTGCATCTTATCAACCCTTTCAAGGTTATTTAAAGCCAGAAAATATTTTTAGATTATAATAGCTTTTTTGAGATAATAATGATTTAGTCATGTAGGTCTTACTAATTAACCAATAACTAGGGGGAGAAGAGGTGGATTTATACCTTTCCAAATGATATTTATGCATAAGTGAATTTAACAAACCCAACTGAAATTGGAACACAGTTCTCGGATTAAAAATTCCATGCTATAATCCATTAAACCACTCACACATCCAAGAGGTCACCCATCTAGGTACTGAACATTCTCAACATTGCTTAACTTTGGTATCGTGTTTCAATGTGATATGGCCATAAGCCAAAATTTATTGGACATCATGTATGACATTTATATGAGAGTCTATATCTAATGAGACTATTTAAGAACATGAGTTGAATTTTAAGGTTAATATTTTGGCTTTGTTGTAGCCTGCATTGTTGGACAAAAGTACATCTAGCACAATCTATCCTGAGTTCATGCTGAGATTGAACACCTGCTGTGTGGTTGTCTCAGCCTGCTGGAATGACCAAAATTCCAATCTCTCTGCCAACAGCACCACCTTCTGCTTCCATTTTTGGCATGAAACAATATCACTATCTTTGCATTATGTCTTTCTTTTGCCTCCTAAAATATAAAGTAGAAATATATATATATATATATATATATATATATATATATATATATATATATATATATAAAAAAAAGACTGCTGAACAATGAATAGCTGATGATCACATTTATTTGTACAATTGATAAAATCTTTTACATCCCTGACAGAGCAGATTCAGCTTGTCTTAATGCATTTATTGATAAAAATGTCTGGAAATTTGGGGAGTTAAGGCAAGGCGAAAGAACAAAACTTTAGATAATAATACAGGACTATCAATATCTATCAAGTCAATCTGTAATGTGTGCTTTAAAAATAACTGTGAATTTCTTTTGCTCTCGACCATGATTCAATCAATGTTTACTTTTGTGTACCAAGGGAAAAATCTAAATATAATCTGAACAGAAATATAATGTGCTTAGTGATTTGTCAGTGGATAAGGGGAAAACTCTCTGTTTAATATCCTTTTACTAAGATCCTCACCATAGCTTTGTTTCCTAGGATTAAATCAATAAATCCATATCTTAATGATGAAAGAAGCATTTATTTTATGTAACAAATATCTTTTTACAACATAATCTCCTTCCTTGTCAATACACTTAATTTACTACAGATTGTTAACACATTCAGTATCAAAGTTTGTCAATTACAATTTCTCTATCTTTAATAGTTTAACCCCAAATAACATCAATTATATACACTCCATTCTTTAAAATTTACTCCTTGTCTACATTTTGTCCTCTGCACACTGTTGTGAATAATAACTGCTTTCCTAGAAATGCTATTTAGTATCTGGAAATTCTTTTTTTTTCATACGATTCTTAATCCAAATCAAGGCCCAAGGGTCACTCAAGATTGCAGGTTGCTTAATGAAGTTGTCATTGAAAAGTAAGAAATGCATTTTATGAGTATATT
>CAHIKZ030005514.1:557500-567500 GCA_903632075.3 Acanthosepion pharaonis | reverse complement strand
AGCTCCTGAGTCAAAATTTGCAAATAATTGTTATGTAATGTTTCACAATAGATATAAAAATAGTTACAAATATTTACCCACCGTTCAACAGATGGCTGGGCATTATGTCATTTTTCTCTACTACTGGTAAAGCGATGGTCAGGGCTTAAATGGGTTAAGAACTAAAAAGTTTGTTATTAGATTAAAATCTGGAGATGATGGGAGTGTCATTTCATTAATATCTTCAAAACCTTTTGAGCAAGGTCAACTTCACAAATTGTCTTGTGTGGATATACTCATTAGCTTAAAGCTTCTTTGGTTGTGTCCTGCACCACTTGTCCAATAATTGCATTTGTCTTGACACTATCATCAATTTTGAAGGGATATAGAATTTTACTATCTATAATAACATTACTTTCTTTCCCATCTGTTGCTTTCTAAGTCATGTTGGCAAACTATTTCCATTAAGAATCCAAAGAGTTCTAGTTCATCCAATGTAGCTCTCCATTCATCATTAAAAAATATGGCTGGGGAATCTGTTTTCATGTACTTTACCAATTTCCTGTGTTAACTCTTTAAGCCCTACGTTTCTGAACAATTTTAACCCTTCTGCCTTGGCTCCTGAGTCAAAATTTGCAAATAATTGTTATGTAATGTTTCATGGTAGATATAAAAATAGTTACAAGTGTTTACCCACCATTCAATTGGTGGCTGGGCATTAAGCCATTTTTCTTTATCACCGGGATCAAAGGGTTAATGTCTATGACTACTTCTTCTATATAGCATGGCCCTTCAGGACATTACCAGTCATGGATCTCCGGAATTTCTTTTCCATTGGGGCTCTTAATAAATTTTGTTTTTTTTTTGTTATCTCTCCGCCATCCATTTCCTCAAGCTTACTAGTTACATTATAGATTGTTTTCTTCTGTCCCACTTGACCTTAATCTGTCTTGTAAGTATCAAGTTTTCTTTCCTCATTACATACATGTCCTTTTGGTTCCCATTCGTCTAAAACTTTGTCATTTCTCACAAGTTTTCTCTATGGTGTTCTCAACATCTTTCTGTAGACCCACATTTTTGTTGCTTCTAGTTTCTCCTTTATCTGTGAGAAAATTGTCCAGCATTCACTAACACATAGGAGGAGTGATATTATGTAATTTATTTAACATTTCAGTGCTCTTTTCTTTGTTTCTAATGTATATTTCTATGTTTCTTGTTACTTTGCTTAGCTTTTGAAATGTGTATTAGTTGTTGGTTACTGCTAACACTAATTAGCGCATGTGTTTGAGTAGATGTTATGTATAGGCTTGCTACATAAAGCAATGATAATGTTATTTGGATTGTTGTGATATTTATTTGTACCATTGCCAGTATTATGAGCAATGTCTGTTTTGACTGACTGGCAGAGGAGCAAACTCTTCTGCTCATATTTTTAGATCAAGCCCCTGGGGCTCATCACCCCAGGCAGTAACTCTCCTTTTGAAGGGAGCTAGATTTATTGACTGACTCATAAGGTGTCTCCAAAATAAGGAAGTACCAAGAGAACTTGAGGATTTCTCCATAGTACTGTCAATACAAAAAGAATAAACTTGATCTTTGTGTCACATTTTATTGTGTTGTGGGTGCACATCTAAATGCAGTGGTACTTGGACTGTAGATCCAATACCAACTGCATACAACTGCAATCCCTACTTGGAATATCATAACAGAAAGCATCTTTTGCTATACCAATGTGCTTTTGGACTTCTTTTATGTGCCATGTCCCTTCAGAACATAGGAGATCATGGCTCTCCACTTCATCCTATCCCTTGTAGCTCACAGTATGTTTTGTCCCTTTTCTACTTCTACCAGAATCTGTTCTGTCATCCACTTGCTGCCAGTATAGGCTCTTGAGGCTCTTCTAATATCTTTCCCAAATTCCATCCTCTTTCTAGATATTTAAATTGTACTTGTCTGATTTTGGTATCTCCAATTCATACTTTCCATGTTGAACTGTTTCTTTTGCTAACAGCCATACATTCAGTCTTCATGTAATTCATGTTTAGTCCATTATTCAACCTTTTCTTCACTATCTTGTAGTGATTGTAGTTTACTTTCTGTGTCGGCTATCAACCCTGTCATATCAGATATAAGTTCTTTCTAGTTAATTTCACCTTTGTAATGCTGGTTGAGTATTTGTAACATTGGCTGCATCACATGATCCAACCATGATATTCTCAGCATCTTTCTGTAGAACCACATTTTTGTTTCTTTGTTATGAAGTGGGATTTCCTTCATATTTTATCAGTCCAGCAGTAGTCATTTATCTCACATACTGAGAGCTACCTTACTCTTAATGTTTTGGCATTAATATAGTCTCTGCCATAGCTATTCTAATTAGGCAGTCATTTATATATTACTTGGCCCTTCTTCATCTGTAAGAAGATTGCTCAACATCCACTGCCATATCAGAGACAGTTAGAAAACAGGAAGTGTGCTGCATGTTTTAGCTAAATGGAGACTCAATGATTTTTTGTGTTTTTAATATTTAAACTGGCAGCTTATGTTATGTGCCATTCTTGTCACTCTTTTGTCCTATCAGAAAAGGAATCTTCCATGTAAAAATTCAGTTATGGTCCTCTGCAACTTTAAGAATCCCATTACTTCTAATAGTTATCAACTAAATTATCATTGCACCGGTGAGAAATGATTCAACACCTGTAATCTCAAATCGATCCAAGAAGATTTTTAACTGATTCTTGTAACAATAAAAGCATCAAAGAGATTTTGACTTGAAGCTAATGAATGTTTAAAATTAGATAGAGTCAAATTTCACTTTTGGGCGTAAGATAAAAGCCACCAATTTTAGACAGGAAAAATATGATAAAAGAAAATTTAACTAATCCAGACTATAATGTGATCATGCTCAAAGCTTTTGAAATATTAGCATATCTTTTATAATTTTTTTATTTTTTGTGCTGTTAAAATTTAATTTAACAAATTTTTATAGTTAATTTATGGAAAAATTTGACATTGTTTTCAATATATTTCTTTATAAATTAATTAACAGCCAAAAGTAAACTCAGAAAATGGATAAAATTGTCTTAAAATTAAAATTTTAGACTTTATTTTTCAAGAGTACAAAATGTTAACTGAACTTACATAGCTTAAAACTATATTCATGTGTAAATCATTTTTGTGATTTAAACATATTTGGAAAGAAAAGATTTTTTTGCTATTTCGGCCACGAATAGATATGAAATTGGCTGCAAATTTATTTTTAAAATATATTTTATGGTCGAAGTGTGATATATTGGTTTTATATCTTTGTAAAGAATTTCTTTCCAAACATTCTTCATGATAAAGATATTTTTCCATTTCACCATAAAAGAGTGTAAAAAGCTTTTAATATTTATATAAAATATTCATACATGAGTGTGTGTTCATATGCATATTTGTATCTGTGCATGCATATATGCTTGTGCATATAAATATGTAACTTCATGCATATGCACATAAAAAATATATTTATGTACACATAAATGAATATATACATACATACACACACAAATATATACACACATATATAAATGTCTCTCTCTCTCTCTCTATATATATATATATATATATTCATTATAATTTTTTCATATAGACAAAAATAATTTTGTTTGAAACAAGCCACATGTGGAATGTGACTTCTTTTTTTTGTATTTGCTTGAAAAAAGAAAGGCAGATTTTAATAGGGGACATATAAGGATAAAGAAAAGATAGGAAAAGCAAAACTGTGACAGAGTGCTTGTTCATAGCAGTTTGGTGAAGGATTGTTAAAGTTTTAAAGTGATGGCCATCATTTCTGCTACCTTGGTTTCCACCTTTCAGCATCTTTTTATATATATATATATATATATATATATATATATATATATATTTTAAGATATCAATGCATATGAATAATGCTACACAAATGCAATCATGTTTTGATGTGTACCAACACATCTCATCAGGCATTATGTGTTAATATATATCAAAACATGGTTGCACCTGTGTAGCATTATTCACATGTTATGATATAATATCCCAAAATAAAGAATGTTCCTCTATTATTGTACTGTGTTCTTTTTAAATTAATTCTGTGAACATTGGAATTTATATTTAATTCATTCTCATTTCATATGGATAGACATATATATATATATATATATATATATATATATATATGTATTTATGCCTATATACATACAAGGATTATGTGTATAAAGAATTAGAAATAGAAAAAAGACAAAATTTTTTAGATAAAATGTATATACTATAGATTTTACAAAATGCACAGATATACAGCTTGATGTAGGAAGAAAATTATTATTATTATTATTATTATTATTAGAACAATGTCAATGCCTTCCAAAATAGCTTCTTATGAAGGATTTACAGATGCCCCTCATTTACCACGGTAAATTATTTCCTGACAGTGAATTTTCGCAAAGTAGGATTCTTTATTTATAAATCGAATAATTTCATAGTTACAGCATAGAAAACCTGTTTAACACTTTCTAAATACGGTTTTTGACATTATAAGAGCTCTCTAGACGTAAAATAACACCACTTTACACTTATATTACCTAATATATTAGACAAAATAAGACATATTAGTCGTTACAAATATCATATTATTGTACATCAAAATCAAACACAAAGTTCTTATGTGTACATTGTTTCACTATCGAACAAGTTAAATTATTTTCCTAGGTTAGTGTGAACCTAGGGAAATAATGCACATTGTTTGATGATGAAGTGATGAAGACACATACTACACAACAATGGTTATGGCTCCCCTAAAGCACGACTTCAGTAGAAGAGTCTTCAAGTGGTGTGTCATCTTCTGCTAAATGCATACTAGGCCTAGCAGTGGGTGTCTGAGTGCATGGCTGAAAAATATTGCTGATGAAAAATGTTGCTGGTGCTGTCTTTTCATCTGCATAAGGAGGCTTTTTTAGGGTTCCATCACTCCATCATGTGCATTATGGAACCGAAAAAAATCACGATAGGGTAAAGCTACAAAAGTCGAAGTGCGATGTGGCAAGGGACAACTGTATAATATTTACTAGGCTATGTACTCTAATAAGGAGCTGTATAGTAAGACAGAGAATAAGAATATATGCCTTGATTTCTTGGGGAATAGTTTATGATGCTTCTTGAGATAGATCCCCAACAGGGAATATAAATTGAGGCAGATGAAAAACAATCTGATTGAGTATTGGTAATGTTGTTTGTTTCCTAAAAATGAATTAACTCAGAACCATTAAATGATATATGATATACACTTACCTTCTTCTATGTGTTATGTCACTTCATGACGTTGGCAATCAAGGCTCTCCACAACTTCCTCTCACTTGTAGCTATTAATAATGTTTGTCCTTTGCTATCCTACCATTTCAACATCTATTCACAGAAGCTCGTCAAGTAGGTGGTTCACTGCCACTTCCTGTTCCTTTTGCTTTCATTATGTCCCGTGAGTGCCAAATTCTCTAAAGTGTCTTCCTTATTATGTGTCAAATAATTCTGTCTCTTTCTGATTCTAAGTATAAGTATCCTTTTTGTTTTTATCTTCCTATATCAATAATATTTCCAGCATCCCTCTGTAGAACCCCATTTCTTTTCCCTCTAGCTTTCTCTTCATTTGTAAAGAGATTGTCCAGCATCCACGGCCATATAGGTGGATTGATATCACATCAGGAGTTCAGCAGCTTTTTTCTCTGTTTCTAATGAATATTTCCTGTTTCTTAGTTCTTTGCTTAGCTTTGGGAAGGTATTTTTGCTGTTCCAATGTACCCTCATTGCACCTTTTCCTTGCCTGTGCAGTGGGATGGGAATAATATATCTTTGTTGATTAAATAAATTATTTAGTTTGAAGTCCACAGATGCTTACCGAATATGTCGGGCATCTGAAGAAAGATGAAGCATACAATGGTTAAAATGATATGACAACCAAGAAAGACAAATGAGGGGAGTAGTTGAAACAGATCGGCATACAATAATGATAAATCTTCAGAATTCCAAAGAGAAATTAGGTAGAGTCAGGTCAAAGCAAAAGAGAGGTCAGCTCTCGAGTTAGGTAATAAAATTCATCTGTTCTGTCTTCATGGAAAAGGCATGTCACATCATAGCATCACAAGGATAAATTAAGTCAAAAGAATCAACTGATATGTAAAATGTCCAACTATGGTAAAGGCAATGGTAATGCTAATAGTAGTTGCTTCCTTATAAAGGAACATTTGGCATTCATTCACTGAGCAGCTTATTCTATATTTAGTTAACATTTATAAAATCATTCTCTGAAAATATTGATAATGAAGGTGCAAAAAATAAATATGTAATTTTTGTGATACATGAAAAGGAGCTAGCTAGCTAGATAGATAGATAATGAGTGTATGTAGGGAAATAGATAGATAGATAGATAGATCGATAGATAGATAGATAGATAGATAGATAGATAGATAGATAGTGAGTGTATGTAGATAGATAGATAGATAGATAGATAGATAGATAGATAGATAGATAGATAGATAGATATGATGTATAATAGATAGATAGATAGATGAATAGATAGATAGATAGATAGATAGATGAATGGTGAGCGTATGTAGATAGATAGATAGATAGATAGATAGATAGATAGATAGATAGATAGATAGTGAGTGTATGTAGATAGATAGATAGATAGATATTGAGTGTATGTAGGGAAATAGATAGATAGATAGATAATGAATGTATGTAGGGAAATAGATAGATAGATAGATAGATAGATGGATAGATAATGAGTGTATGTAGGGAAATAGATAGATAGATAGATAGATAGATAGATAGATAGATAATGAATGTATTTAGGGAAACATATATATATATATATATATATATATATATATAGATAGATGCTGAAATAGATAGATTTTAATGGTAATGGTACTATTAGTTGTTTCCTTACAAGTAAACATTTAGTATTCATTGAACTAGTAGCTTGTATTAGTGTCAACTGAAATTTATAAAAACTTTCTTTAAAGACCATGCATGACATTTATATGAAAGTCTCAATCTGTCGAGTCTATTTAAGAAAATGAGAAGATTAATGTTTCAGTTTTCTATCAATTTGCAGAGTTGAGGACAACTACTTCTAGTGCAGTCACTTCTATCTTTAATTTCTTTATCTCCTATGCTAAGGTATTTGCAGTATTTTATCTCTTATACTGATGTATTTGAAGTATTTAGTATTTCCTATTTCAACATCCTGAATTTTTTATGATAGATTCAGAGTAAATGCCATCACTGCTTTCATTCCAGTTCCAGATCCACATTTTTCTTTTGAAAAGTCTCATTTTGAATCCTCTTTCTTGGAACATTTCATTTAGAATGTTAATATACTGAGCAGAATTAGATTAATCTGCCATGATGGATTGAAAAAGAGGTCAGTTCAAAATTCTCTGATGATTAACAAAGACAACCATTACCTGAAGAATGCTGGACAAGATAACAGTCAAAAATATTATAAATGCAACAATTCACAGTCATTACCAATAATAAAAATTACTGGATTTTTTTAAAAGAATTTTAAAATAAACCACTGTCATTATTATTAGCAGTATTTTTGGTTGAGACAGTAGTATGCCAACACAGTGATGCTGGGTTACCAATATACAAAGCCCAATCTACCCATCATGCATACAGCCAAATCTCTGTTGAAACACTACTTCTTATTTAATCAATTAAGTTAAGCAACATCGAGCCTTGTCAGTACTTAGACTGGTGACCACTAGGGAACCAAATGCTGCGATATTGAGCATATGTGGTTTTGTAATAGAATCTTAGAATGAGAAATCAGAGAGACTGAATTCCAATCAAGTTTGTTACATTTATTTACATGCAAATACCCTTGAGAATATCTAACTCTTTACCCCCAAGCTATGGGTTAAATAATAGAACTTGTATCTGCAAAAATCATTGTTACATATACAAGTTCTTTTCAAACTCTTCTACAATACACTGAGCCGGCATTATTATTATTATTATTATTATTATTATTATTATTATATTATTATTATTATTTTCTTGGATCTTTGTTGTATAAAACATTTCCTTTCTGGTCCCAACCAGAAACGTAAAGTCAGAAATGATTTCATGATATTTTCCACTAAAAAGTACCCAAAACCAAAGATCACACATTTTACTACTATGACTGCTACTACTATTCTTATTCTTATTCTTCTTATTATTATTTGTTGTTGGTGGTGTAAGCAAATTATTTGTCACATATTTTTGCCAATTGAATTCATTTTAACATTCCATTCTCCAAACATCTTCAAATGAATTTCTTATTCTTTGATGTGGCAGTATTTATGTGTTTTATTTTAAAATGCACTTCTTACTCTAGGCATTCCCTCCAAACAAATTATTTTTCAATCCAATCATTTCATCTGTTCCTTTATTTAATTATCTTTAAAAAAATGCTTAAATTGTTTTGTCCATTTAGGACATAATTGTAAATGGAAAAATGGAAAGATGCTTTTTCTTTATTATTTATGACTTGCTATGACTTGTTGGGAAGGGCATAGGAGGAGACAGTTGATATTTCTAGGAAACATAGTCAGGAAAGAGAGTTTAGAAAATTTGACATTAACAGTATATATTGAAGGCAAGAGAGACAGCAGGAAATATGAAGTAACCTTTCATATAAGTTTATGTAAATGGAGAGCAGAACAGAGACTAAGAAGGATAGTAAGGTGATAAAAATTGCTTAGATATAAAGAGGATTGGAAGTTGTAAAGAGCCATGATTGCCCATGTCCTGCAGAGATAGGAAACATAAATGAAGAAGCTTTGTCAGCTACTGACATTTATTTTAATCTTGGTGGGTACAAACATCAAACCAATTGAAATGTTTTAAATATAACTCTTCCTACATCAAAAACAAAAAAAAAATGAAGAGTTTTTTTGAATAAATGATCTCATTGAGCATTTTAAATCTAGTGAGAAAAAATTTGACTGTCTCAGGAATAACATATTTTAGGATAGCCCTAAATGTAACATTTGAAAAGGATTTAGCATAATTGCAGATGAAGACCAAGCAACAACTTGGCAATCCTGTTGTGATACAAGATGTTGCAATTGTACAGATTTAATAATATCCATAAAAAAAAATAAAGAACTGACTCTATATAGATCCAAAGCCTCCAGACTATCTTCATTAAACTAAAAAATACATTGAATGTCTTTACAGACGATAGAGGCGTAGGCTGCCTGGAGATCCTTAGCCCAATGGCTATAATTACGACAGTGAAAAACATGTTGACATTATTATTTAAAATGTGTATATTTAAGAAGCATACTTTCATTCAAGCAGGTTTGGTTAAATAATTTAGATATGTTATGCTTATTTATCTTGGTTTCATTCCTTTTAAGTCCAAGAATAATTTCTTGGTAACTGTGGGAAATTCATTAAGAAAAATACCAAAGTTTTCTTTCAATTAATATTTTATTTTTCCAAGTACTTTCATTCTCATGTGAGACCATCTTCAGGGTGTTAAGTTGTCTGTAAATGTGTATATGTCTTTCTGTAAATTCAAGACGTTCTTGTTGTTTGCTTTACTGCACTTAGCAGCACTCTGATTTAAATTTAAATTCAAAAAGCTCATTTTCATTGCAAGGGAGGTTACATTTTGTACTTCTTTATTAATTATTTTATTATTTTTAATTCATATATCTATCTATCTATCTATCTATCTATATATATATATATATATATATATATATATATATATATATATATATATAGATATGATAGATAGATATGATAGATAGATAGATAGATAGATAGATAGATAGATAAAACTTTGCTGCTACAAACATTTAGGAACTTTGTTGCTATACTCATAACTGACTTTATTTATGTTTTGCTTTAATTCTCTGATATAAAGGGCTTCTAGGATTTAAAATTTTTGCTTATTATTTTGATGTAATACAAATGTATTTTCAACTAATATCTATCTAAACTG
>CAHIKZ030005514.1:442500-545000 GCA_903632075.3 Acanthosepion pharaonis | reverse complement strand
CTCTGCATTGTAATATATCCTTTGTCTTTCTAAAGTGTTTTGCATTCTTGTGCATTTTGGTGTCATTCCTGTACTTGTTAATTTCTACTAATTTCATTTGCGCCTGATTCCATTGTTGGTAACTGGTTATTTCATTCACCAAATTTCAGTCCTTGTCTTGCCATATAAAAATAAAATTATAAAACAATGATAATAATAAGAAGAATAATAATAATATCAAGAGTAATATCCCAGAAACTAAATCTCTTTAAGATTTAAAATTTGATAATATATAAACTTTCCTGGAATGAATCATCTTCAAGAAGTGAGAGCAAGATCTAAAAGGTCAGTCAAATTCTTGTAAAATCCTTCAGATCGTTCGAAATGACTGAAGAAAATTGATCAGATACTATCACTTTTCACATTACTTAAATCAGCAGCAAAAATTATTTATCAGTTTATTTGAGATTTGAATCCAGATAGCAATTTTACAATGACATTAAAAGATGGTGGTAAAGAAAAACTTGATCTATGTAGGTACAAATCCTTAAAGAGTTACTTGGTAAGTTTTCATTGTCAGTATCTTTTATGTTACTTAAAAAGTAGGAAGTTATAAAAACTAATGCTAATTGTTTTTTTAATTGTTCTTTTTTGATGGCATATAAACTTTGACAGGTATTTAATGCCAAAAAAGATTTTGTTATTATTAAATATATGGCTTATAAACTCGCCTTTTGGTCATTAATGCAGTTACGTGGTGATGTTTGGTGATGCCTGGGGCCAATTCCTTGATGGTATGTCTCTAAGACTCAAGTAGGGGAGGGCCTATAGGGCCTAGTACTGTAAAATGTGAGAAAGGAAGACATTTTAACAATGTAAAACAGATGAAATATGAAATAAACACTTTATAAACTAAATTATTATTTACCTCTTTGATTGGATGCCCCCACCATTATGGATGCCCACAGCTGTTGCACCCTCTGACCCCACCTTCTGCACACTACTACATTAGTGCCATCACTCTCAAGTGATATTTTTGGTATAAAGTTATTTAGTGCTATAATGCATCATATAGAAAACCTTCGAGTAGGCTAAGATAGCCTTCCTCTAAACTAGTCATGTCATAAAAAAAAACATCCTTTAGTAATGAAATTACTAAACAGGATCAGTCTCATGTGGCTGCATGCCACTGGAAATTTCTTGGGGTGCCACATGTGGCATGCATGCCAGAGTTTGCCAACCCCTGTCCTACAAAATGAATGCATGTGTCAGGAGGTATATATATGCTAAAACATATTAAAACTGACTGTAGTGATCATAACCTTATATGTCAATGATTTTATGACATGCCTACATAAATATCAACACAAGCATTTTTACTGAGCTGTGAGTTTGATCCTCACTGGGTGCTCTAGATGTGTGGTTTTGTGCCAAAACAGAGCTAAGTTTAGTTAATGACTGTACAAATAGCAATATTACTTGAAGTTAAATGAAAGGCAGAAGTGGGCAAATTATTAATATTAATACAGAATAATGTTTCAGAGTTTGTCTATATTTAGCGATCGAAATAAAGGGTTCAGTTCGAAATTCCAACCACCTGAAGAAGGCCGGAGCGTACAACGGCCGAAACGTTGTGACAAATATGGCGACAAAGATGAGGACAATAGTCCGACTAATGTAAATACTGTAGAATAATGTTTACTTTATAAATGATATTAAAATTATTCAAGAGCTGTTATCAGAAAATTCCCAGACTGTACATGCTGTGATTGCATGATTCCCTTGGAATGGATGCACAATTAATACTCACCTGACTGAGTCTCTCTGCCAATAGGCTTTGTGTTATCAAATCATGTTGAATTGTTATGCAAACTTCGTCATCGCTTGTGGAATGAGCGGAGTATTCAAAAATTTGGGTTTGCAGAGCTGTTGTACTTGCAATTCTTTTGTATAGCTCAGAGTCATGGACTCCATACAGATACCATATACGCCAGCTAGATGCTTTGCATAAAAGCTGTCTGCGTGCAATCTGTGGAGTTAACCTTCAAGACAGGACATCTAACGTAGGCCTGTTTAACAGGTGTAATATTGGAGGAATCGAGACTTTTATCATACAGTCTCAGTTACGGTGAACTGGTCATGTCTTGAGAATGTCTGATGACAGGATACCCAAGATCCTAATGTACAGCCAGTTAGATCAGGGCTACAGGAATGTAGGATGTCCATGGCTAAGATACGAAGACAAGCTGAAAAGCAACTTGTCAGCAGTCAATATACCACATAACACCCTTGAGCGCTTAGCCTTGGAGTGGGTAGAATGGAGATCAATGTGTTTTAGTGGACTCAGCAATTTTCAATTTCCTTGTCTGAATCATCTTCAAGAAGTGAGAGCAAGATCTAAAAGGTCAGCCAATCTAAAAGTGATCTCATCTCATAATCCTCACGCTTGCTCCATATGTGGCCTCCTTTGTAAATCACTAGGAGGTCTTAAATGCCACTTAAGATTATCACACAAAAATTTCATAACTGAATCAATTAAGCTGTCAGATCCTCATACGTCGAAACCGACGGGAGAGTCCATTATATATATATATATATATATATATATATATATATATATATATACTATTTACATTATTTAGACTATTGTCGCCATATCTTTGTTGCCATATTTATTATGTTTCAGCCATTGTACGCTCCGACCTTCTTCAGGTGGTTGAAATGTCAAACTGAACACTGTATTTTGCTCACTGGAGTAGACTGTCCTAGTTCCATGTGCCATGTTTAATGGATGTCATTTATTAGTTATCTCCTGTTAATTCCTCTCTCCAATTTCCCCACTGCCTTAACCGGATATTGAACTCACACTCTTTGGGTCTTTTCATTGGATCTAACCAACACCTTTATCCACTGTGCCATGTGTCATTGAAACGTTCTAATATTGCAACAAAGAGGAGGATAATAGTCTGAATAATGTAAATAGTGTACATAATACCTCATCTCAGAAATATAGACAAATATATATATATATATATATATATATTTATATTTTGGCAGCATATTATCCTTAAAATAGGTTTTGTTAAATGATTTAGACATGTTTTGTCTACTTATTCTCAATAGGATCCTTTCATATTCGTGGATAAGCTTTTTTTGTGCAGTTTTAATAACCACAAAAAAAAAAAGCATCCATGAATATCAAAGGATCCTATCAAGAATAAGTAGACAGAACATGTCTAAATTATTTTAACTAAACCTGTCTTAATCTATTGCTCAAAATTGTCAGTCATTGTAAAGATTTCAGAACTATTGTAATATATATATATATATATATATATATATATATATATATATATATATATATTACAGTAGTTCTGAAATCTTTTACAATGGCTGACAATTTTGAGCAATACAGTTGATTCAAGCTTTAGGTGAAGATCTGGTAGAAAGAGTCTCAAAATACCTTGTAAGCTTTTCAGTGAATATTCTTTAAACAGACACATTTTTGCGTAGAACATGCATTTTGAGCCCAGTCAAGTATCAGTAAAAGATGATGAGTTTTCAGGGCAGCCAATCACCAACAGTACCAGTAAATGTCAAGAAAAAAATTAGAATTTTGAAAGAGAATTATTAATTTAGGTAAAACTTGCTGACATTCCACACTAGCCATACAAAAGTCAAGAAAGGAAACTTTCATCAATTGTGGAAAGGGCATTAACGTCTACTTGACTTGAGAAAACTATTTTCCTGAAAAATTGTTCTAAGCTAAATAATTTATAAATTTCAACTGAAGCAGCACTAACTGCTGAGTCAATAAATGCTGAATGTTTCCTTATAAGGAAATGGACAATATTACTATTGAGTAATTAGAGTACTGAGGGTGTACTCTTAAAACTTTCCCTTTACTATGTTGTTTCCATATTTCTTCAATAAAATACTTACAAACATATAGCCTTCACTAAAACATAGAAACAGAGAAACAGATATTTACATAAATGCAAGAGGATGCTGAAAAAATCTTCCCTAAAATCTGATTTTAGATTATTTGATCAAATTTATGAAATTTAGTTTAGTTGAGAGCTTTTCAGCAACTACTTTATATATATATATATATATATATATATATATATATATATATATACCTCAAGAGAAAGGTGATGATACCTCTGGATGGATTGTTGAAACAAATTTTTAACAATTAAAAATATTTCTTCACACTTTGATTTTAGTTTTAATTTCAAGCCAACAGATTAAATTTAACATTTCCAATAAGCAAAATAATTAGCTGTATTGCAAAAGGAATTTAAATTGATTGGAGTAAGTTTTTTTGTTAATTGTTAAAAATGGCTGATTTTAGTCATATTTACAATATTCACAGCACAAAGTAATTCTATTTATGGAAAAGTCCTTCAATAATAAAATATACTTTCTGAAATTTTATTTTTAGGAATATTGCCAGATCTAAAGTTTAATTAATCTCATTTGAAAACAATATTACTTTTAGTTTAACATAGTGCAGAAAAGCATTTTTTAACATGGACATGGGTGCTTTTATGAGGTGTTGACAACTGTCTCAATACATTTATGTTTGGGAATTTTTTCTACAGAGGAACATATCTGTACATAATATTATAGCTACCCAATAATCTTAAAAGTTTAGGAAAATATTCTAAGTAATCTAATATTTTGTCAAATTTTAGATACTTTGACTTTAAATTTACTCTAGTTACTGCTCGTATTCTCTGATAATATTTTGTATGATGCCTGTATTTACAAAAATCAGCACGTTTATACATATACAAAAAAAAGCAAAATTATAATGTGTGTTTCTGAATTGTAGTAAGCTTTTCCACTTATGATTAATAAATATAGTTTTTACTTAATAACAACATCACCTAACCTCTACAAATTAATACAGAATTTTAAAAGATTTAAAAACTTTATAAATTATTCTAATTCAAATATTAAAAAATTAAAATCGTTATTGTAGAAATTCATTATTCATCAAAAAAACGTTTTTTCTTAAGACAGTAGTGTCCATGATATGTCTTATTCATAAAAGCACTTAAAATATTTTCTAATTAAATAATGTCTTAATTTTAATGAATTTTTTATTTTACAATTCACAGCAGATTTTCTATAACTGGGAGATTCTGTTTTATAAAAATAAATTGATTTAAATTCTCAAAGGACTTGTGATTAATATAAACATTAAGCCTCCAAAAAATTAATTTCTTGAAATTTCATAAAATTAAATGACAGTAACAGAGGGAAAAATATATTTATATCAGAATTTTTGACAAAAAAGATTTCATTAATTTGTGCATAAGTTCTTTTTATTAGAATCTGACAATTATTTGATTTTTGCAAGATTTTCCAAATCAGTGTGTTTTTCACTGCAAAAAAAAAAAAAAAATTTCCCATGCTAATTTATGGCTACCTTCTGCCACAAGAAAAAAGTTTTTACAAAAAATTTGAAGGTTCTAAAAAGGATTAAAAATATAATGCAATAATCTAAAAATCCTTTGTTCCTTTCTCTTAATGATAAAGAGTTTGATAAACTTTCTTTTTATTAAGTTTGGGTTATTTTTTCATCATGTATGCTCATATTTTAGCGAATGTTTGAAGGCACGAATATATATATATATATATATATATATATATATATATATATATATATATATACACACACACACATATATATGTGTGTGTGCCTGTGTGTGTGTGTGTATTTAGGAGGGTACATATATATAAACAGAATCTATTTGCAGTGAGGTTTGTAGCCTTCAGTAATAACTGCAAAATAAGAATACAAGGAGATGCTGAAATGTTCTCAATCTCAGCTGCTTTCAAAAATCTGATCAAATGATTACTTCAAGATTTAGAAGGGGGGAATCCTTTCTTGATCAAACCTTTTTCTCAACTTTTCAGTAATGTCAGCTTATAAATGTTGAATTCTGGATATTCAAAGCAAATGCTATTTTTGGGAAGGAATCGCATTTGCAATCCTTATTCTCAGAATACAGAAATACGTATTTTTATCAGTAAGCCCAAAGATAGTCCATTACTGATTGTAGTTCTTCATGCTGCATTTTTGTAAGACACTACTGGTATTCTCTTTATATCAACACAAAACAAGAGACATGAATTTGGGAGTAGTGTAATGGTTAGCATCTTGGATAGTGAAATGTGCAAGCTGGGTACAAATTACTGCCATGTTCATGGCCTCCACTTTTGCTCAAATACTCTTGGGAAAAATATTTATCCATTTCTTCTACCTTCACCCACTATGGGTTAAATAGCAAAGTAGACTGAGCTCTTTAACATTCATACTGACAGACTTATAAAAATAGACCAGATACTGTAATTAAAGACTACAAACAAAAATAGTTTTTACTAAATATAGCATTGATATATAAAAAATACATATAAAATATACCTGTTAAAAATTATGATAAAATAAAAAAAGAACATGACAAATTAAAAATATAGCTGTTAAAGATTATAAGAAAATAAATAAATCAAAGGAACTTGAAATTACTTATAACTATAATAATTGAAGCTCTGTATGCACCCAAAATAAACAGACAAGAACATTAGCAAAATCCCTGATAGCTCCTGTTTCCTAAATATATTAAAAGTTGCAGTGTGTGGAACTGTTCATTTATTCAGGAGAATATTATCAACATCAAGAATATATAAACAATGTACAGGTAACATATCACCAAACATCAGAATTTGTGTAAACATAATGCATATATTTACTACCTTACTTTACAATTTTGCCTTATCCTAGATCCAAAGAAATAATAATAATAATAATAATAATAATAATAATAATAATAATAAAACAACAATTGAATGTATCTTTGAGCATCTTCAAAAAAAAATTATCAAACACCATCGACCTGCCTTGGGTCTTTTCCGCACGACGACCTTAAAATTGAAATCTTAAAAACATGCCACCTGAGGACATCAACAGTTCCAGTTGTATTTGGAGCCCTTGGTTTGATTTGAAAAGGTTCTGATAGACTCATTGAAGGGATTCCTGGTAGCCCAAGCCTTAAAGAAATACAAAAAATTGTACTCACAAGTACAGCTGACACCTTACAATGGTCTTCCTCTATGTAAAATATGTGTGATCTTAAATTTTTTTTTATTTTCTTTTCAAAAAATGCTTTGGAAAATGTCATGATACCATTTCTGACTTTAGATCCCTGGTTGGGATTCAGAAAGAAATGAGTATACAAGAGAAATCAAAGGAAATAAAGTAATAATAATAATAATAATAATACAACCACTTGAATAAATAATATAATTATAGCTTTGTGCAAGGTACAAATGACAGTTTAAATTAAATTTATAACTCATGGTAGTGGTTTTATAGGATAAAATTAACCTACTGGAGGTTTCAACTTTCTGTATCAGATGCAGACCAAAATATTTTACCTATATTTTGTTTTGAAAAAATGTCTTATAAGCTGTCAAATATGGTTCTTTATAAATTATTTATAATTACTGCACTGTTTTTAATATGATAAAAAGACACCAAATTTCTCATATATTCCTGATAACACAGCCATATGCACTTACATAAGCAAGTTAGTTGAACGTCCACTTCCAGAATTAGATATTCATTCGCTTGATTCAACACACTCAAAATCCCTGGGACTGTTTTCTGTGCTGAGACAAATGTAGATGTCAGTTTAGCAACTGGACACAAACTTGAAGGTCCAAATGTCACCTGAAGATGATCAGAGAACAAGCCAATCGAAAAATTGTGAAAACAGATGAGGATAGTCAATGAATGTTAATGATACCTCATTTATTTCAAAAGCCAAACTTGCAGTTTTTCTTTCTAAAGCAGAAAACATGAAAATTAAAATTCTTGCAATTGACCGTCTCATGATTTCTTTTCTTAACTCATGTAGCAACTGATGTGTTGATTGCTTTATTTTTCATAATTCTGCACTCTGGATGAACGCTGTCAGCACAGAAAACAACACAAGGTGTGTGTGATTTATCCTTGCTGGGCACGCTCTTGATGTTTAAATCTTGTATTTATAGAAAAAAATTTAATTTATAAAATTCTTTAAATGTTTTTTTTTTTTTTTTTACATTTTTATTTATTTATTCTATTATTTAATTTTACTTTTCTTTAAAATACAAACTTGGGTCAATATTAGTTATAGTCCAGCTAGAGTTTCATAAAATTTAACATTTTCGACAGATCTGAAAAATACTAAGACTAAACTGGAAAAAAAAAGCAATATTTTAAAGCAATTTTAAATTTTCATCAACTTTTGACATTAATGAAATCATATAGGAAACATTTAAAATATGAATAAAGAAATATTTAACATTTGATTACAACTTGAAGAATGATAAGGTATACAATGATAATAATGACTTTTATAAAGAGCCTCAAATTTGATATATGTATATCATAATATATTTAGAAAACAAGCTGTTTTTTGTGAACGTTCTTTCTAAAGATTTTAAAACAACAAAAACTGTTTCATTAATCCTTTTATAATAAAGAGAATTCATTTCCTTATAAAATCCCTTTTTTTAAGCAATGTGAGTCCTGAAAATGATCATACTTTAATTATATTTGTATCATCACAATCATTGAGTTTAAATTCTATTGGTCCAAAATAAATAATCAAATCCTCCAATCAAAATACAAAAATAAATCTTGTCAGTTCAATTAGACTCAAAAGAGAAGCAACTCTTCTTTAAAATTGACCCAGACTTGTATATCCTTTCAGTGTTCTTCTTCTTCTTCTTCTTCTTCTTCTTCTTCTTCTTCTTCTTCTTCTCGTGTATACAAAAATGTAAAATAGGTCATTCAGAATATACCGACTAACCGCAACTTAGATGTAGAATCAGATAAAAACTTACCAACAAAAGTCGTTCTTTTTTCTTTATTTACTACTTAGTAGTCTCGTATGGTATGTGGTTCATGCAATCATTGTCTCCTTTTTATTCCTATTTCTTCAGTATCCTACGCATTCCTTTTTCATTCAGTTGGTAGATTCTGTTTCTTTCGATGTCATTGTTGTCTGTTATTTTCATTTTTTTTTGTTTTAGTGTTTGGCTTTTATTCATTTGTTGCTTAGCTTCTGTTTTGATGGAATGCACCTTGCTTGCATATGTGAAAAAAAAAAAAGAAATTTTCAAGAAATAAGCTCGTCAAAAATCTGCACAAAAAATTTACAAACAAAAGAAAAAAATGTATTAACCAGATTCCAGTTTGTCTGAATTTTTGTCTTTTACTAAATCTCTCATTATTCAACATTCAGGAATTTTTATTTGGACCAATATCTCTATCTTTGTTGCTTATATATTTTATGTACATAAAGTGGGGGATCATTTATTTTTATTATTCAACAAACAGAACTGATCGCACATTCAATAAACACCAATTGTAAGATGACAGAATGCATGGCTGTCAGCAAAAAGATTTGGAGATACAAAAATCCAGCAAGTACTAAAATTTAAATATCTAGGAAGTGTTTTAACAAAAGGATGAAAAATACCACACCAAAATCTAAAGGACATTGGGACAGCTAAAGATGTCTTTTAAAAGCTAAGCAAAGTATTAAGAAACAGGGAAATTTTATTAGAAACAACGAAAAACTACTGAACTGTTATGCAATATAAATTCTTTTATATGGCAGCGAATGCTGGACAATTTCATCCCAGATGAAGAAGAAATTTGAGGTAATAGAAATGTGGTCCTACAGAAGGATGCTGAGGATACAATGGACTGAATATGTGAACAATGATGAAGCTTTAGAGAAAATGGAAATAATAGGGACACTTAGACTTCATATCAGAAAGACTCTTGGAAAAATAATGAGGAAAGAGGATTTAGAAAATTTGACACTTAAAGGACATATTGAAGACAAGAGGAACAGAGGGAAGCAGTGCCTAACTTAACTAGTGAGCTTATGTAAATGATTGGCAGCACAAGAAACAACTCATTAAAAACCCTTTCACTGTCATTCCCACACTCATTCAGCCAATCAAAATCGACTCCCTTGTTTTGTCTTCTGTCTGACCCCAAAGGTCAACTTCAGGATCTCTGAGCAGAGATACACTTCCTCTACAAAATAATAGTCTGCTAAACTATTATTCAACAATAGCTATGAGGCAAGAGATAAATTGATACCTTTCCCAAGAGTATTTAAATATCTAGGAAGTGTTTTAACAAAGGATGGAAAATACAACACCAAAATATAAAGCCACATTGGGATAGCTAAAAGAAAAGAGTACTGAACAGTTATATAATATCAGTCCTATAGTGAATGTTGGACAATCTCATCCCAGATGAAGAAAAAACTTGAGGCAATAGAAATGTGGTTCTACAGAAAGATGCTGAGAATACCATGGACTGAACATGTGAGCAACAACAAAGTTTTAAAGAAAATGGAAACAAAAAAGACTCTTATAAAGTGATAGTTGAAATTTCTAGGGCAAATAATGAGGAAAAGGGGATAATTTTCTATTTGTCACTCACCAGACATATTGAGGACTTGTGGGTTAGAGAAAAACAGTGCATAACCTATCTAACAAACTTGTGTAAATGGTTGGATATAGCAAAAAGATAAACTTTCCTAAGATCTACAAAGGCCGAAAGATTGGGGAGAGTTGTGATTGCCCACATTCTGAAAGGTCAAAGCACATAGCAGAAGGTTTTTATAGCATAAATGAGTTTAGATTCTGGCTTACAATTTTCTATAAAGTTAATAGTGATAAAGTGGAGCAGTGGATTTTCTTGTTACTAAAAATTGTCATCAACTTCTTGTCTTAGCCCCTTCCCAGGTATAGATGTGCATATACATTTTTACTGAAAGTATCTTTTTTAGACACAGATGAATAAACACATCCAAAACATAATGTTCAAAAATTAGCTACTGATTAGTTTACATGTCGATCTTGATTTTTTATGTCCTTCTGAGCTGGAAACAAGTCCACTTGTCAATTCAGATGTCTGCTGGAGGTGTTAGTCACCACTCGAGTACTTCAAGGTGCCTCAGTTTCTTAGTTACTATATTAAAACAAATAAAAATATTTGCCTGAGAAGGAAACATTGTTTCCCTAAATAATTGGCAGTGAAGGGGCTAAAACATAAAGAAATAACATTTTACATTCATTAGTTTGTTCTTACCAAGATACTCACCTTTCTGTATTAAAATTAAGATACCAATACACATTATCATACAATTATACAGTTATGGACCTACATTTTTGGGGTCCTGAAACTTGAACAAAAATGGGGGCCCCCTTCACAACCAACAACAATAGACTTGAGGATTCAACTGTTTCAAATGTAGGCTACAAATGGATTCTGGAGAGCTCAACAAGCCCATACAGTTGGGGGTTTAGACATTGCAAGCCTGCAAGAAAATTTTCAAATTTCACCAATTAAAATTGGTTGGTTAGATCCAATCACTGGATCTAAACAATGCCTTTATCCACTGTGCCATGTGTCCTTGAGGACATCTGGGTATGAATTTCTGGTTATTATAAACCTAATGTCTCAGCAATCATTTTTTACCAGTACTCATACTGCAATTTAAACATGTGAAACTACCCCAGTGAGCGAATTCAACATTCCAACCACCTGAAGAAGGCTGGAGCGTACAATGACTGAAACAGTGTAATAAGTATGGCAACAAAGATGAGGACAATAGTCTGAATAATGTAAATAGTGTACATAATACCCCATCTCAGAAATTATAGACAGATACTATGACATTTGTGTTTATCTTTTTTTATACCTCAGTTCAGACATAGTTCAATGCATACATTCATCTGTTTTTGGACACATGCAGATCAGTATAATATTTTTGTATAATTTAATATATACTTATTAAATGTTTTAATTGTCTACAAGTGTTTATCTCGGCTTTCATTTCCTTTTATTTAGTGTTAGTATATCAATAGATACATTAATACTAATATTAGTACCTGGTGAGAGAGAAATGACTAAATATCTTTCTGAGCATCAGATTGCCAGTAAATTATGATTGGTACATAAAATTATACTAATAGAGGTATTCAATCATATTCAAAACCAATATTAGCTACTTCAACAAATTGACTTATGATTTTATCAATAAAATGGTTTTATTTAACAATAAGCACTTAAAAAAACATTGATTTTTTTAAAAATAATCTTCACTCATTAAAAAATTGCTTCTGGGATTCGGTGCTTGGAAGCATATGCTTCATTAGTTTCATAGTAGATCTGCCACAGCAAAGTTAATCTTTAGTCTAAAATGAAGTATTAACTAGTAGTCGTTTTAGACTTCAGAATTTTCCTAATTATGCCAATATGATTGTCTTTAATAACTGAACCATGTGGCCAACATTATAATTACAGACAAAATTGTATAATATATATTTTATTTAAATTTTGGTAAATGGTTTTGGACTCATGTTTGCTTCAACGATTTACAGTGATTTAATTTTTTAGGTTCAAATGTCAAAGTACGTTACAAACTTGTAGCAAACAGTTATTCAAAATTCATAGAAAGAGAATGAAATTTAATAAATCAACATTCTTAGAGGATATAAAAATAATTTTATAGAATTAAAAAGACTGTTACAAAAAGTATGTTATGCTAAACATTGCCATTTTTTTTCTTCTTCTCTCTCGAAGAATTTTGAATTACTGAATGATCTCCTCTGTCTATGAATTTTGAATTATTGTCTGTCATGAGTCTTGTTCTGTGTCATTTAAACATACAAAATCTCTGATTGACTAGCAGTCCCAAAACATGTACCAAGATTTAATAAGATATATTTGATAGAGCTTTTGTTTAAAACTGTTTTTTGTTTTTTTTTATTTGCTCTCATAATTTATCCTTATTAAATTATAATCATTTTTCTGTCATTTTAAATACTAAATTTTTCCCTCATTTCATAATCATCATCATCATCATCATCATCATCATCATCAGTCCCTCAACTGCTTCAATCATTGGGGCCTGAGGGTGGATGAACAGACTTTGATTTTTCTCCCCCACAATCTTTTCAGTGGGCTTTCAGATAGCTTGGCGGTGCCCATCTCCTCTTTAATCTTTAACTGACAGCCGAAGACCTCAGACTATGGTGTGGGCTGCTCTCAGTTCATACACTAGGCTCTCAGGTTTAGAATCCAGAGTTGTCTTGCTCCTAGACTAGTTGCCACTCAAGGTTACAGAACCCTGTCCGTCTTCCTATTTTACCCATAGCTGAGAGAAGAACACCTGGATTCATACATTTCCCAAGGATATTAGTACATAAATGAATATAAAGAACTCAACTGGAATTCGAACCCTGCTCTCTGATTCCTAAATCTGAGCTGCTATCCATTACTCCACTATGCACCACTTCATATTTGCCAAAAAGAATAACAAGCTACTGACATCTTAAATAATTTCATAATCATTATGATGAAGCAACATTGGCATTCATGAAGTTACTATTTGATTATTACATCAGTCACTTCTTGTTTACCTCTCAGAAACATTTGAACCGGAAGTTTATCTTTTCTTATTAACAGATCGCAGCATCTATCAGAGAGATGAAATTTAAAGTTTTATTCACATCAGCAGATAGCTATTAATGTCAACTGAACACAAATAGTTATTAATTAAAAAAAATTAGTAATTAATGAATAATATTATCCATAACTATATCTACAAGAATGTAGTTTTTGATAAAATTTAAAAAATAACCATAAATACGTAAAAATGTGTACATTGTCAAAAATTTCTTTTTCCACAATATAGCTATTTGTGATAAGTTATAATGCTTATTACCAAAACAATAATAATACTGAATAAATTTTTTTTAAATATTAAAGTATATTTAATCACATCTCCCTAATATCTTTTGTAATTTGTAAATAATATATGTGTCCAATAATAGCTGCAATATTCAGCATATAAAATCTGTATCCAAATGCCACAAACATTATGGGACAGAAGTAGTATAAAATATGATGTTTTATGATTGGTGTAAAATAAAACTTAATTAATGATCACTTAAAATTAACTATCATTATTTTCATTATTCACATGCAGACTATTATCCTCATCTTTGTTGATATTACCACAACCTTTCAACTTGTGCCCACCAGTCATCATCAGGTATTTTTTCATATAGGTAATCTTTGAGAATATTTTTGAAGTGAGCCTTGTGTTTAATCTATGGGTTAGATTGTTTGCATCCCACTGACCATGGCCTAGTTCTTATTTAGTATGCTCAGAAGCTTACCCTGTTTCTGCTGAGAATAATCCCGTACTGACAATCCCAGGGATTGAACTTTCAACAATCCCCTGTAGACCCCATATAAAACAGGGTCAGGTAGCCATTTCCCAAGATGAGACTCTGCCTTTTGACATAGCCTCATCTGGAGATCCTCTCTTCCTAGAGGCAGAGAGTTTGACCAGCACAGCTGGAGATGAATCTCCAACTGCAGACCAACATACAGTATTTACTACTGTATATATGTGAATGAGGATATGCCTATTATAATCTGTCAGTATGCTGCAACAATTATGATGGTGTTTTGATGAGAAACATGAATGTCAACATTGTAAAACACTTGAAATCAGTAATTTTAAGATCATCTATATCATTATTGAAATAGACAAAAACACACAAATCCATTAATGATAGCATATCAAATACATACTTTGTTTTGTGATCATAACTACCAATGATGTTATATTATACAATTATTTCTGTCTGAACTTCTAGGAGAAGGAATTATCAATAACTTACATTATTGACCTCATCTTTGTTGTTATTATCACAACGGTTCAGCTGCTGTGCTCTCTGGCTTTCATTAAATGCTTGTTGATCTGAGAAATCTTCAATGAATTTCAAACTAAACCATTTATTTAATCTATGTTCATCCCTCTATGATGAAAACAGTCAATTATGCTTCATTTAACAGTCAGCTGTGGGAATTTATTTTTCACTGACCTATTGTCGGTAATAGATTTGAATCAAAGTATTTTCTTAAAAGAAAAAAAGATGTAGTAATCATTCACTGAATGCAAAACAATAAATACAAATTGCTTAACTGCAAATCTTGTTTCCCCAGCAATTTTTATGTCTGTTTGTTTTATTTGTTTAATAGCATATCAACTCCTTATAGGTCATTTAATGCCAAAATTTAATTTTCTTGTGCAAATAACAGTTTCTGTTACAAAAATGTATTGCTGGTAATATAATTTTTCCTTACAAAAATGTATTGCTGGTAATATATTTTACTATGAAAAATATATTTTTTTTGGTGTGGTGGGGTAACTATTTGCCCGTAGCTGGGATCCTAGCAGGTTCTACCACAGCAGGTCAGGATGGGCCTGGGAACAACAGCAGTTAAGAGGTGGTTCCATGCTCCTCAAAACCTCCTGATCAGAGGCCTTGCTGCTGGGTGTAGTTTATCGAGCAACTTTTAAATACCTCCATTTCTTTGTATATTAATTCAAACAATTCAAATAATTGGGTGCTTACATCATTTTATGAATATTACAGAAATATTAGTAAAGTTCTTTTTCAACGATAAAAGATAAGTTCTATAACCGTTAAACCATTCAAACCATATTCGAAATGGAGATCACAAAATAACTCATTCTGAATAACTGTTGCCAATACTAAGAATATTACAAGAATGGTTAAGAGCTAAAACTAATGAAATCACAACTTCCTCATCCCTCCTCCTTTCATCCCATAAACTCCACTAACAAGTATAGGGGCTACAGCTCTTAACAATAATAGCTGTTGCAACTCTGGTTTCCATAGCAAGTAAGGCTTTTATAGGATCAGGTTACTAACCCACACCCCAAATGTTTCTGTACCCAGTTTTTCACTTACAGTGAATGTTCGCAAGTGGTCTCTCATCTAAGGACGGGCTAGGTTCAGCACTGCTTAACTTTGGTGATCAAATGAGAACCAGTGTTTCAGTGTCATTTGAACATAAGTGAAATCACAACAGATTTATCTAATAATAATAATCTAAAGTAGTCAAAGTTTCCAGAGGTGTACATGAAATAAGGTTTGGAGTAAAAGTCTGTAAATAAAAAAAAAAACAGACAGACAGACAACGTTGTCTATTGGACCAGACTATAACATCCAGATGCTTCTTCCTGTTGCTATTTACATGTGTCATCACAGATGTTTCAGTTGCAAATATATTATGAGACACAAGGCATTACTCTATGTGTTCTGGCAGATTGGGAATAGTTAGATGTCATCCATTGTCCAGCATGAAGGATCTTTCTGCAGGACACCATTGTTGTTCAATGCCACAAACCTGGTTTGTTAGATTCTGCCACTGAACACATCTAACATCCTGCTTTCCATGTTTTCCCTGTAAACCTGGCAGAGATGGATTCCGAGTGCTATCACTTACCAAAGGATAACCCAGGATTTGGTAATTACAGTTTTGAATTCAGAGTTGTTCTTCTTCTAGACTGGTTGTCAAACAAAGTTAGAGAGCCAGCCTGTGCTGCTATTTAACCCATAGCTGGAGGGAGAATAACTGGATTCATACCTTTCCCAAGGGTATTTGTGTGTAAGTGAATGCAACAAACCTGACTGGAATTCAAACTCAGCTCTCTGATTTCTCACTCTGAACTTCTATCAATTACACCACCAACACATTTTTTTTTTTTGAGCAAGATCAGATAGGAGTGATAGAAGAAAGGATGAGGAGAAGGGTAGTGGATAGATCAAAGAAATTGGAAATGTCGATTGACATTACATTTGAATACCTGGAGATTATAGCTCTCAGGGAAACTAGAATAGGGAAGGGAATTCCACAGGCGAGAGGTGCGAGACATGAAGCTATTGGAGTAGAAGAGACGGCTACATTTAGGAGTTTTGACAGTGAAGGGGTGAGAGTGGGATGCCAGCCTCGTTGGGCGCTTGGACTCATGAAGTCTGGGAACCAGCAAATGCAGGTCCTCAGAGCAATTGCCATGAAAGTATTTGTAAAACAGAGAGAGAGGCGACTGCGCGTCTAAATAAGCAGATACATTAATAATAAGAATATTCGTGTATCATCTAGAATATTATTAAATTTGTTGATCTTATCAGTTGAAGACAGAACAATTAAATTTTTATTCTATTAATGTAGATATCACTATTGTTCTCACATGTGCAATCATGATGACAAAAGGATGTTAATGATTTTGGTTTATATCTTTATTACAGAAGTTCTGTGGTTGCTAATATCTCGGTGTCTTTATAGCTTTTTCAAACACCATTCAAATCAAAGACTTTCTCTTTCTCCATGCAGTTTTTTGTCAAGTCTCCATCAGATGAAATTAATAAAGTCCTGGAATTTAATCAGACAAGCTGTCTGAATTTCAGTGATGAGGAGTTGACATTAATTACATTATTTACATTTAGACTAGTATCTTCATCTATTTTATAACTTTCTATAAAAATAATAACATATTTTTTTATTACTTTCTCTAAGAATATTGACAAATGAATGCAAAGTCTGACTGCAAATAATGTAAATAATTAAACAGATATTCAGTTAACTCTCGGTTTCATTATATATATATAAACACTGTTATACAAAGCATGTGCACTTAAATGAACTGGGCAACATCTTGTGGAGAGAAAGAAACACAGTGTTTACTATTGAAATATATTTAATATCCAAATAGTAAAAGAGAAATAAAGAATAAGAAGTGTTTGCAGACAATCTGCATCTGCAGACTTAAGTCCAGTTAAAGAAGAATTACCTTTCAGTTCTCAGCTAGTTTCTTTAGATACTAGTAATTTTTGTTGAGGTTACCAGCTGAGTTCTTCCATAACCTGATGCCACTGACTGAAAATGTTGTGAAGGGAGAAGTATTTTTGTGTACGCTGGATAACATGATGGAAGAAAAAAGAGAATTTAACACTTATATAGCCAGGGTTGCATGACTCTTACAAGGTCAATGATTGGTTCTTTCTTAAGCCATTCAGCAACCTCGTTTTATTCTGTGCATTATTAGTCTTATTTTCTAATTGATTATTCTAAATTTCAATACTATTGAAAAGATGGGAAAATGAGAAGTATAAAAAAATCGGTTAAATATTTCTTCAAAATTCAAATTCAACATGAATTCAACTCTCAAAGAAAGAGTTCAATTTGGGTGGTAACCAAGAATTAAGTGATATCTCCCTTTTGTTCATTTATTTATTTTTAACATTTCTTCAAAGAACTCATTTCAATTCTCAAGATTAAAGTTCTGGTTTGATATTGTCCATCATGATATTCAAATAAAGATTCTTCAAGTTAAACAATTTCTATAACCAAATTATTGATTGAATTCTTCAACACATATTTCAGAGCTATAAAATATAAAAATAATAGCTTATGAAATATTCACTAGCCTAGTTTCCGACAACTGAAACATTTCCAGTTTTTATAAGACAATTTTAAAATTTAGTTTCAAAATAATATCTTGTATTATCTGTGTATGAATAGTAATCTTTAAAGTGATTTTCTAAAAAGAAGTATGTTTTTTTCTTCCTTTATTGATTTGATTCTAAAAAGAATGTTAACTTTAAATAAGGTGTGCTTTTCTTGCTTGTGAGTTGGTATGCATGCTGTTACAGATTTTTACAAGGACAAGGATGAATCAAAATTGGGTGGAAGTATTAGGTGCAATTTTCAATGATTATTTTTCTTTTCATTGTCCTTTTTTAAATGTTTTTTTGGTGGAAGGCAACCATAGTTGTCTTCCCCAAACTACTTGACTATAAAATAAATGGTTGAACCTCACTGGTGGGTAGCAGTCAACTTTCATTGCATTAAGCTTGACTACAAATTGAAAGGTTCATTTATTTTTCATTAGTTATGGAATGAATGAGAGAACATCAAAATATTCACAAATTATGTCACTGCTATGATAAAGTTCTAAACTTTAGTTTGGCAACAACTTTTTTCAAAATTGATTTTCTTCTTGTTCCTAAATGTAAGTTTTTATCCACTTGTTTCTTTTCTTACAATGCTCTCAATGTTTTGTAAGATAAAATAAAAAATACTTTCATAAACTTTAACCACTTTGGGTACTTCAAGGTTGTGTAATGCTTAGCAAGCTTGTCTTGCTAAATTAATTACGACTGAGTAGTTAGTTCAATCCTCACTGGGTGTTCCATTTTTTTAAAACCACATGTCACAACTAAGCTATGCTTAGTAAATCATTAGGACACTTCAACATTGTGTAATGGTTAGAATGCATGTCTAGATAGATCAATTACAAGTGATTCCAATCATCATTGAATGCTCCATACTTTTGGCCTTGTAACACATCTAAGCTATGCTTAGAAAATCACCTACCTTATTTATAGGAGAATACCTAATACAGCAGGTGGGTTAGTCCACTTCACTATACTGGACCTACCCAACACATTTGCATGAGTGGACTCTATTCCCCCATATATCTCTCCATTAAATAACTCAGTGCTGTTATCCATCTTGAAGTGACTACACAAGTCTACCTGTGTGTCAGACCACTTGCAAGTTAACCAATATTCTACACTACTATGCAAAAGTTTTTCATTGGAAATAAATTCTGTCAAAGAATAATAGTATCTTTGAATCTGTGGAGAATCATAATCACCTCCATCCTGTAAGAACAGGACATTAAAAAATACAAAATGGAAAGGATACAAATAAAACTATAAGAGTAGGAAAAATTTAATAAATAAAATAAAATATTTTTTTACTCCCCTGAAAAGTATTATCTACTTATCATCACATTAGCATTAACAGCAGACTAATTAGCTTACTTATTTATCTGAAAACCACTTACCATGATAAGTAAAAAAAGAGCAAAGATCCAGTATAAAAGTGAAGTATAATCCTACATGCACTCACTGTACTCCCTGACAGCTTACTGGACATAATATATAAACCCTAGAAAAATAGAATTTTGAAGTCAGTCAACTCTATCCTTTTGACAGAAAGCAGGAAAGGCTGGTTCATTCCACTCTAACTACCAAAGAATTAATCAGGATGACTGCTTGTTTCCAAGAAGGAGGTGTCACTCCGTCACTCTCTCTCTCACTCTCTGCCAGCTACAAAGAAAAAGGAGTCACACTCTCTCTATATCTGTTCCAATTGTATCCTTCTTGTAAGACAGAGTTTGTACCAAAAGCTACAAACTCTGTCTTACAAGAATGATACAATTTGTATACATAAAAGAGAAAATCAACATTTCAAAACAATATTTGCAAAGCATTCATCCACAGAAGCCCTATATACATCACTATGTTGAAACATGCAAAGTTACCAGATTATTATGCATTTGTATCAGATCATCCCCACACTCTTGGTTTTTGATGCTGATAAATAATTGCTTGTGATAAATGATTGATATGAAATAGCTGAACAAAATATGCACAATGAAATATTTGTTTGTTTTTGTTTTTTTTTATTTCCTTGTTATCACCATCTTGAGAGCTCTTATATCTTGACAGCATACGGCAAATTCGTGTGATTTCTCATGTTCAGCAACTTTGCAAATACCTCTTATGTTCTCTCCAAACGTCCATGCCATGAAAAAGCCGCAGGTATTTCAAACTCTTCAAGGTTGTTATGGGGAATTATGAATAGGAGTATATTAAAAAAAAAAAACATAAGAAAAGATTTGTACTATGGTACCCCTACTACTAAATAGTTCTGTAGCTACTTTAAAAAAAACTTGATGGTTAATAAAATTCAAAACAAATATATATATATATATGCAAATCAGTTCATAGAAAATTAGTCAAAATAAAATATAAATATGATGATTTGATATATAAAATTAAAATAAATAAAAAAATGTGTAGTGAAAAAAATATGTATAGGCCAAAAATAATAGTGAATACTTATGATTCACAATATAATTAAAAATATAATTTATGATATATATTATTTAAATCTTAAAGAAATTATAATTTTTTTAAAGCAATTCACCCCAAGCAAGGTGAGAGTGCAACTGGCATGCAAGGGGTTACAGAGGATTGGGAACAAGAGCAAAGAGGCATATTTATGGAAAGGATACAGAGAAGGGTGCAGAACAAGCTCAGAGTGTCAGATATTGATTGACATTAGACTTGAATATTTGAAGATTATAGTCATTGGAGAAGCAAGTAAGGGGAAGGGAGTTCCACAGATGGAAGTCTGGCAAAGTTGAAATGGCCGGATGTAACTGTAAGTTCTATGCCAACAGTTTCTTCTATTGAACTTCTCATTAGTGGAACTCTTTTCTGGCTTTTTGCTTTCAAGTGAACTTTGATCTTCAAAGACTTATGTTTATTGTTCTCAAGATTTATTGTATATGAAATACAATTTTGGTACAAGGCCTAGGAGGGAGAGTGGGCTGAAGTGGGTTGTCACTTATTATCTTATAGCTAGCTAATCCGATTCATGACCCATTCATTCGTTACAATTTGCACATCAATGATAAGAACTCATCAATCATCATTCAGTCATCCATATACCTTAATACTGCATACACTCAGGGAATCTACAAAAATACACCCCATGACATAAAAATTTAATTTCAATATATAAAAATCTGTAAATGATACACAATGAGTGGGGGGATGAACCCCAAAACAACTGTATCACAGGTCACTGTATTCTGTCTTTAGACAAAATTGAGAGACTCTCCCATCAAGGCGAAGGAGAGGATAAAATAAATATGGTCATAGTGAAGGAAAAAAATCTGACCCAGTCAAGATGAAAAAAGGGGCCAAAAACAAACTGGGAAGGTTGGGAATCTCGACTTATTCTCACCTTAATAGGGGGTGTTTTTTTTTTCTCATATTTGCTAACATTCGGTAGCCCCTTGCATATTAGTGGAATTAAATCTTCCTTGGGCTGAAATGAAAAAAAAAAAAAAACTTTTTATTATAATGCTTAACCAATATCTATTTCAAAATCATTTTCTTTGAGTATTATCTTAGCGAGAAAATGTTATATGTTGTAAAAACCTACTTTTTAATTAATTAAATTAAATTGTGATATCATAGCTTTATTAATTCTTCTAGATGATTTATGATGCATATTTTCTATGAAAAGTTCTCGGACATTCAAGCCAGTAAATCTTGTTGATACTGTTTATTATAAACATATCATTTACTTAAATATTGGCATCTATAAAAAGAATGTATACACATAAAAAGTGTCTGAAATAATTGTAGGACTTTGTCCATTTCAATATATATATATATATATATATATATATATATATATATATATATACATCCATCAATTCAGCAAATCATCAAGCAACAACCACTCAATGATTTTCTGGATCAGTTTGAAACAACCTTGTTTGAGTTATTAACAAGGCTTGGTATTGAGGATCTTAGATGGTTTGGTCACATCCAATGATCTTCGATATGCATTAGGACTATCTCAGAGTTAGGGGTTCCTGGTCATAGAGGTCAAGGTAGACTTAGGAAGATGTGGAAGGACTGGGAGGGATGTGCAGGAGAGTGGCCTTGCCCACATTAACCTGCTTGACAGGGATGCTTGGAAAGAAGGAGTGAGAACTAGCCTACTGCTACCTACCCAAGTCACTGGGAAACCTGCAGCAATATACTCAAAGCTACAGATCTTGACTTGATTTTGACATTTTTATAATCAAAAGGATGGTTTCTATTTTGCATATGGAAGAATAAAGAATTTAATTTACCCCTGATTTTTATCATACCTTTGTGATCATAGATATGTTTCTTTAAACGCTATTTTGTTTTACCAATATAAATTTTATCACATTCACAAGCAATGACAGTGTGGATATAGTGTTGGTAGGAACTTTGTGAATCAAAGGACTGGATCTCAAGTGTAAAAAATTAATAATATATTTTTATTTTAGAGTGATGAGTGAGTCTTTGATATTCAGTATAGCAAAATGTTCATTTATAAGGTGGATATTGATAGTAGCCTTGAGAAAGTCCAGTAGTGTAGTTTTGTAGTCAGACCATGCGAGTGGTAGTAGCAATATTAGAAATAGGTCAGTGTCAATCTACGTTTTTTCCTGGCCCTAAGCAGGGCATAAATATGATTAGCAGATGACCTCTTAACTACTTCTTCACCCATCATGTATGACTGGTTTCTCCATGGTAGAAGTTCTTTTGTTCTATCATCTCCTGCCATGTTCCTTCTTCTATCTCAGAGGTGTCTTTTTGAGCAGACATCATGACTCTGGCAGGAACAGTGGTGCTAACATCAAAAGTCTCTTTGTGTCAATTTCTTGATTGGTCAAAATTATTTTTTATTTCCTTTCTTTTTCATTTTTTTTATGATGGAATTTATGTGCAGAGCCTCCTTAGTATTTGGTATTTTTCAATCACAAATAAGTAGGGTCTGATCCTGCAAACATCTGCTGTTTTTTGGCCAGGTTCAGTCTTTTCTTCTTCTTCCTCTTTTTAATTGTGGATTGCCTTCTCATTAATCGAAAGAGATGTACAGAAAGAGAAGTTTAGAGAGAAAGAGATAACGGTTTTAAAGGAAAACACAAGTGTGTTATTTTAATCTGAATTCTTTTTATTTTTGCTTATATGTTTTAATTTTATATTTTATTTTATTTGGGTTTTTATTGAGACTTACTACAACAGCATTTGAATTTTATTTATTATATCTACCATTTTATTCCTATTTAGATATAATTTTATCTATTTGTATTTAAATGCTAATATGAATATTACTGTCATATTTGCTCTGGTGCTTCTGCTACATAATTAAAAATTCTTGATAAAATACAAAGAAAAGGCTTCAATGTTAATTCCCTGACCTGACTTCTTAGTTTCAATCACTTTCCCATTGCTGAAACATAATTTCCCTGTGCCTTTTCTATAAATACTTTCATGCTTATTGTTCTGATCAGCTCTAACCTATGATACCTAGACTTTATGAATTTATCCGCAGTATTAGACTGGCAGCAAGGTATCATCATTTTATAGTTGAAATGGTTAGATGTAAATATAAATTTTATGCTAAAAGTTTCTTTTCTCGCACTCCTCATTTGTGGAATACTTTTCTGGCTTCTTGCTTTCTGGTGAATTTTGATCCTCAAAAAATTTAAATGCAATGTTTAAATCTCAATGGTCTTTCTTATATTCTCTCACACTCAGTAACCCCTTGCATCTTAGTGTCTTTATTGCCTTATGCGGGGTGAAATGAATAATATTATTTGAATCTTATATGTTATTCATATTTTTGACTTATTAATTATGTTGTTTATGTTAGAAGATTTGGCTGAGGTAGTTTTAATTCCAAGGTCTTTGAGTTTAGCAAAACCATAATTTTTCATATTCTACAAAAATATGATCATTCATCTGTTGAATCTGATTTCTTTATAAATCTTTATGATGATTTCATCTTCAACTCAAAGGAAATCATTAACAGTAGCTAAATAGAAAATATCGTTGTAATTTATATATATATGCTTGTAAAATTGTCAGAAAGTATCACAAATGCACAATAGTGGCTATGTTTTTCTTTGTCATCTATTTTTTTTATGAATATATAAATCCTTGTTACCATCCATATATTCTAAAGATTCCAAAATTTTAAATTATACACACACACCTATGCACACACATGAACATGAATCTTTGTATAAAACTTCGATTCTATATATATATATATATATATATATATATATATATATATATATATATATATATATATATAAACTGCTGGTACCCACTGATGAGTTAACAGAATGATTTTCCATCTATAAAATTCTGGTGTTGGGATACTGAAGGTAATATCAATCAGCTAAGTAACAAAACTTTTACTTGTATTAATATATATTAATTATGTATATAGTAATGACTGGCCACTTGTATATGAGTATGCCTGTCTGCTAGGGCGGCTAGCTAATCCCTATTGCAGACGCTGGTTCAGGCACATTTCTGTTTATTCAACACCTACAGAGCCTACCTGTGATTTATACTGCAACTATGCTGAACAGACCTTAGTTACTGTTTCTGGAAGAGAGCACATTATCTGGCATGATAAACAGTTTGAACAAGATGAGTAGGTTAAAACTCTCAGGGACGATGACTTGCGACATTATTCTAGCTCCCAAATTGCTTTGTCTACCTAATTTAAAACACAAGGCTTGGATCAATTCATATTATGGCTTTCAGGCACTTTCCAAAGTTGCTGCATGATGGGATTGCCTCCTCCAAAATGATAATATCAAGAGGTGACCTTCCTGACAAATCAACCTTGGTGAGATTCAAACCTAGGTCTCGTGGTGGGAAAGTAACAACTTGACCACATAGCTGCAGAAAATGTATTCAAATTCATAGGATATAGATTTGATTAAAAGATAATTATTTTCACCATATTTACATTTTAGATTTTACAAGTAAACAAACTGAGTGGTTTATTGGAAGAAAGATAATATTAGACTCATCTTTAATGTGGTAACAGCTTACACCACAGGGAATGCAATATTAGACAGAAAGGCCACTTCAATTAACGAGGGCAATAATAAGTATAATAGATAGATAGATAGATAGATAGATAGATAGATAGATACATACATACATACATACATAGATCATGAACAAAATGAAATAGATAGATAGATAGATAGATAGATAGATAGATAGATAGATAGATAGATAGATAGATAGATAGATCATGAACAAAATGAGATAGATAGATCATGAACAAAATTAGATAGACAGACAGATAGATAGATCATGAACAAAATGAGATAGATAGATCATGAACAAAATGAGATAGATAGATAGATAGATAGATAGATAGATAGATAGATAGATAGATAGATAGATATGAACAGACTGGAATAGGTAGATATGAACAGATAGATAGATAGATAGATAGATAGATAGATAGATAGATAGATAGATAGATATGAACAGACTGGAATAGGTAGATATGAACAGATAGATAGATAGATAGATAGATAGATAGATAGATAGATAGATATGAACAGACTGGAATAGGTAGATATGAACAGATACACAGATAGATAGATAGATAGATAGATAGATAGATAGATAGATAGATAGATATGAACAGATACACAGATAGATAGATAGATAGATAGATAGATAGATAGATAGATAGATAGATATGAACAAACTGGAATAGGTAGATATGAACAGATACACAGATAGATAGATAGATAGATATGAACAGATAGATAGATAGATAGATAGATAGATAGATATGAACAGACTGAAATAGGTAGATATGAACTGATACACAGATATATAGACAGACAGACAGATATGGCATTGTCTGAATCTTGAGAAGTTTAAATGGTCATCTATTTGGGTTAAGAATACAAAAATTATTTCAAAATCACAAGACAAAGTAGCATTATTGATTGCATGATGTTAATTTTCATTTAATTTTCCTCCAGATTTAATTACTACTGGAGTTAACCGTTAAGCCAAATACCTAAATAAATCAGTATTTAAACATAGATGCTCTTCTTGACCCAAAGTACACTTAAATGAAAAATATCAGTACCACAGACACAGCCATACCCATTCTTTATGATGAAATGGACAAAGTTTTCATAAATTATTGATATTTATAAATTGGTAAAAATAAATATTTGGGAAAATGGCACGTGGAGAAAAACTTGGATGGGTTTCTTTGGTTCATATATTATGACAATTTTGTTAATATAAAAATGATTTCTTCACTTCATGCTTTTGCTTTCACTTGGACAGGGTAGGTAAATGGTAAGTGGTCAATAATTTTAATTTATACTCTATTTGGATTACCATTGATGGAATATTGGCTCATGTAAGCAAGCAGTATTCTAGGAAAATCAGCTTGCTCTTATTGGTTAAGAATCATGTTCTTAAAGCATGTATTCACCAAATCTTTGCTTCTATCTAAAATGGTTGACCAAAAATAAATATGGATTGCCAAAATGAATATAATTTACCTCATCTTTGTAACAAAAAAATCATTATTTGAAAATCATTTACAATATGCATTTATTGATTTCTAAAATACAACTTTTTTTTTAATTTAGATCTTTTTGGCTACAAGTTCCTACTTATAATTATTTTTTTATTACAATTTCCTCTTAATAATAAATGAATCCCACAGACATTTGCCCATCCAATAGTGAAAAAAAACTATATAGATGTTTGTTGTTTTGTTTTTTTATGGCTGCCATCATAAGACTAATCTCAAATGATTGTCTTTTAATTTCATACATCTTGAGTAATAAGCTTGCTATTAAAAGATTTATTTTTTAAACACTATATAAAGCATGGGGATTATTTAATGATTGAAGCAGACATTAGTTGTTCAGGTATATTTGGTGACAAATGCAAAATAATTCCTTCCTAAAACAGATAGATTCTTCTTTTTTTCTGTCTTTTATCTGCAATGTCCCTTCAGAATGTGCACGATCACAGCTCTCCACAACTTCCTATCCTTTGTAATTCATTAGTTCATTTTGCTTTCAATATGTCCTGTGACTGTCAAATTTTTGAAAACCACTTTTTCTAAGTATGCATCCCAGAAATATCAGCTCTTTCTTTATGATTTTAAGGACAAGTGCCCATATCGTTCCCTTTTTTTCTTAAAAACGTTTTTGTTGGTCACATGCTCCATCCATAGTATTCCCAGCATTCTTGTGTAGAACAATGTCTCTGTTCTCTCAACGCTCCAACTATGAAGAAATTGTCCACTGCCATATAGGAGGATTGATATTGTATAGCAGTTCAGCATTCTTTTCTAAGAAAATGATCTTATTTTTTAATATTTTGCTTAGCTTTTGGAAGGCATTGCTCACTATTTCTACACTATTCCAATTTTCTGTATAACATTTTCTGCTATAAAGTCTCACTTCTTGTATGTGATGTGTCCCTTCAGGACATGGTCAATCACAGCTCTCCAATGTCTGAAATTACATCCATCTGTAGAAAAAAAGTTCTGACATGCCTACTGTAAAAATGGGAGAATATTTTTTTACAAAGAAATGTTGGCTGTATAAAGTAAATCTCTAAAAACTCATGATTCTGTTATTGATTGAGTGAAGTAATTATCTAAAATTGACTTACAGAATAATTACTAAATCATTTGTTGAGATATACTTTATTTATAGGATGAAAAGCATATCTACAAGAAGGCATGAAAAGTTCTTGTCCTCACCACCTTCCCAAAGGCTAAAGAAATAATTAAACATTTAATTTAATTTGAAATCTTTTCATGCATGGACCCAAAACTTTACAGTACATCCTTATTGCTAAAACACATTGTACTTGCAATGCTACTTACAATCAACTAAAACATCTATTCCATTTGATTATAATTTCTCAAAACAATAATTATGCAATTGCCTCTTCTAAAATTAATCTTTAATATATGTCTTTATTTCTGAGATGAGGTATTGTAACTATTTATGCTATTTACATTGTTCAGACTGTTGTCCTCATCTTTATTGTTATATTCACATTGCTTCGGCTATCGTACACTTTGGCTTTCTTCAGGTGATATACGTCTGAATTTTGAACTGAACACATTATTTCATCCACTTAGAGAGTTGAGTTACTAAAGGGAAAGAACTGACACTGAGATATCCAGAAAAGGCATGGCATGTGGAACTAGAACAATCTAACCCAGTGGATGGCATAAAGGGTTCAGTTCGAAAATCCAACATTTACCACCTGGAAAAGGCTGGAGACATTATGAATATGACAGTAAAGATGAGGACAATAGTTCAAACAATGTAAATAGCATTAATAATCTTTAGTAATTTAATTAATTATTTATATATATATTTATATCTATATTTATCTATCTATATACATACATACATACATATACATATATATATATATATATATAGGTGGCCTGACGATTGCGTCTAGCATGAAACAGCCTGTCGCCTCTAAGTGTTGACTTCAATGTCCACTTTTTATATTTACACACGCTCTACCTTTTGATATTGAGCACTTCATCCCATAAATATAGCACACCTTAAGACTATATTTCTTCATGTAGATATATATATATATATATATATATATATATATATATATATATATAATATATCAAAGTTAATGATCAGAGTTGGATTAGACCAGCAATTAGTAGTATCAAAAATTGCTCAATACACGTGTAAAAAATAAAAATGAAAATCTACCATGTAGAAACAGAAAAGTTAGCAATAATGTCATTTCCAGAACCAAAAACATAATTTTGAATCAAAGGGCCAAGATTATGAACCATTGCATTCATAAAAAAAAATTCCTTTTAATCTCATATGAGGCTGGATAAAAAAATATGTACATTTCAATTAACACCCCCCCCCCGACCACTGATACATTTAAACTAACCTTTCTTTCCTTGTCCTCCTTCTTCTTTGCATCGACCTCCTCCTCCTGCCCACTTCTTATCACACCTAACATCATACATTTGTTTGTTTATTTATTTTTTAAAATAATAAGGCATACTTTTAAAAATAAAGTGTTTGGAAATCAGTTGATATAAACTGCCTGACAATACTGAAAGGTTGAAGCCAAGGTAGCGGAATTGTCTGATTTCCTAATTTTTAAATTCAAATATATATATATATATATATATATATATATATATATATATATATATATATATATATATTTTTGGGGTGCATTGGATTTTTTTTATCCGACATTATTTCTGTATTACTATAAACCTTATTTTTAGTGGATACATGTTTGAGTTTCTATCTTAGTTTTATCTTCTTAAATTTTCAGGAATGAAACTGAAGCTAGCAGATATAGATTCTTCGAAGTCCCAACAAGAAAAATTGTACATTCCTTAAATAGGTTATTCAAAGCTAGATCTATGAACATGGCCTCTGTTGCTCAAATCCTAAAGGCATATTTTGACTACAGAAAAGATTTTCCTGAAGGGAAAAAAGGATATTGGTTTGATTCCTATGAGAGGTACAATCTTTTTTTAGTAAGAATTCTCAGTTTAGGCCAGATATCATTAATTTCACTGAATATAAGGTTTACATATATATATATATATATATATATATATATATATATATATATATATGCACTAGAGTTCAAAAGTTTTAGGCAACCTCTAGTAAGTTTTTTTAAATTGGCCCCAAATTAGTTGTTTTGTAATAAGAGAAAATTATTATACATGGTTAAAAGAAAGTGATACATGATTTTTTTTATTAGAAATTTTATTATGGTAAAAAGGAAAAAAAAACATTTTATGATTAAATTTTGCTCTTGTCAAAATATCCTCCTTTACCATTGATTACTACAGCACAAGTTTTTGGCTTTTGTTACAAAAGTTTCTCAAAGTATAAGATTGATAATTGATTCTATTCTTTTTTTGAACACTCTTTTTCATTTTCTTTTTTCACTCTTCTGTTTAGTTCATCCCAGGCTAATTCTGTCAGTGGTTTCAAACTTTTGAACTGTTATGTCAAATCAGTCGGATTTTGATCCTGGCTTGAGGTAATCAGCCACACTGATGAGCTGTGATACAGCAAAACAGTCTGTCTGTGGATGGCAATATATATATATATGTTTCATTAAATACTATAGATATATTATGTCTAATTATATTATACAGATCCCTTCCAATTCTCTAATCAGGTTCTTGATATTAAGATGAAATTCATCAAGAGAGCTGATTTATTATGAGTGTAGCAGCAATATGTTGAAGAGCATATAACAAATGTTTAATGCCATTTTACATTCTACCAGGTTCCAGTCAGCTCCCTTATATTAAAACACTTGTTTTGCAAAATATTCCATAACTACAATGGATAAATTTAAAATTTGAAAACAATTATAACAGAGCGTATTCATTTTTAAATCACCATCACAATGAAATGCAGAAGTTGTTTTTGTAATTTACCCCAGTGGATAATCTCGGGGAGATCAAAAGTATGAAAAATCCACTGCAAATTCCTTGATGAATTTCATCTTAATTTTCAAGAAATTTATTAGAGAATTTGAAAGGAACAGTATAAATATAAATAGATATATGTCTATATTAATCAAGGAAAGATGTTTAAATGAAGATATATTGCACACAGACACAGATACACACACACACACACACACACACACACACACATATATATATATATATATATATTGTTAAAGAATAGTGTGAACTGAGCGGTTCAATGAGAAGAAATGGGTTTATTTTTAATTCGACACTTTTATTAATTGAGGCACTTATTTGAAATATGAGTATTCACTATAATAATATTTGAAGTAATGCATATATATATATATATATATATATATATATATATATATCAGATTAATTCATTGAGTCTAGAAGAATCCTCAACAGAATGCAGAAAGCACTGGACGGGCATTTCATCCTATTTGGGACTCATCAGCAGTGCACATCCACTACCAAGAATTATACCCAGACAGTTACAATCTGATGCAAGTGTCATACCAACTGTACTACGAGACATCAGTGACAAAGAGGTAACTAACTATACTCGATATAGTGATGATCTCACTTTACATGGTGTAACTCATCCGAGTATACTTTTACCATAGGATTGTGCCCCCCCCCCCGACGAGCCACGTCTTCTTTCCCCAGCCACTCCCTCCAAAGCAGTAGAATCTGGTTCAAGCATTGATATACAAACACTAGAAATTATTGGGAAGATTTGAACAAACAAATCAAATGAATTCATAAAATCTAGAAGATTCCCAACAAAATGCAGAAAGCACTGAATGGCCACATTTTGCTAGGGATTCTTCTAGACTTTATAATTCATTTGATTTGTTTATTCAAATCCCCAATAATTTCTAATAATTTCATATATATATATATATATATATATATATATATATATATATATATATATATATATATATATATATATATATATATATATATATATATATATATATATATATATATATATATATATATATATATATATATATATATATATATATATATATATATATATATATATATATATATATATATATATATATATATATATATATATATATATATATATATATATATATATATATATATATATATATATATATATATATATATATAGATATATATATATATATATATATATATAGAGAGAGAGATAATGGTAATGCATAGCAGAGTTCAAACATGGATCCCTAGAAAAAATCCTTCTTAAGATTCTCAAATGCATTGGGACATAGATGTAATTCACATCTACTTAAACACAAGTATCCATGAAAATATAATGTTTAAAATATCAAGAAATAATGTCAGATTAAGAACAAAAATTATTTCCTTATATATATATATATATATATATATATATATATATATATATAATTTTGTTTAAATAATAATAGAATTTACTTGTTAATTAATTTTTCATTTATTTTTCAATGTTCCTTATTATTTTCTTGATTTCAGGTTTATGTCTGAAAATATATTTGCCTATGGCTGAGTGATTTCAGCTAACAGCTAACATTATCGATTACAAAGACTTTTATTTTTGTTATGTCATCAATTCCTTTTTCAAATATCATGTTTTGCATATTCACATGAGATTTCATGTCATCATTTGTTTTGTCTGAAATGTTTGATGTAATTGATGTTGCTGCATCTACATTGTTGAAATATATACATACATATATATATATATATATATATATATATATATAAATATATATATAAAAAAAAATATATATATATATATATATATATATATGGCCACATCATAAAAACAAAAACCCTCAATAATATTTAATATCATGGCCATAATCTGTAAGCTGTAATCAAGAATTAAAAATGTCTACTACACAGCAACTTACTTACACACTATTTAAAATAGCACAACCAAAATCCATTCAAATTACTAATAGATTAGATAAAAATGTTTGGAATGAAGAATCATTTTGATACAATAAGTCTGAAAAAAAGTAATCTCTCGTTCACACAAGATAATCACAGTAAAATTGAATAGAAGTGACTTGAAAGTCAATTTCAAAGAAATATACCCCCATATATATATATATATATATATATATATATATATATATATATATATATATATATATATATATATTCCAAGGAATTGATTCTTTTTTTTTTTATTTTGCAATGAATTAATAAAATTTATTTATAATTCATTATTTTTTTTATTATTATAAACTTTATGTATAAAGGCACAATTTCTTTAAATCTCTCAATTGCCAGTGATAATAGACATCAATTATACTGTTCAAAACACAGATGTCTACACATCACATGTACATAATATTTAATATATATTAATATTTTTTAATATATATATATATATATATATATATATATATATATATATATATATTATATATATGTATATATGTATTAGGGAAAAACTAAGACAGCGTAGAAATATTTACAATTGTCCTTTAGGATTTCATCGAATTAAAGTGATGTGACCACACATGAACATGAACATGGACTGGATGGTGACATTTTAAAAAATTTAAATTTAGATTTTTTTTTTTAAAATTCATTTTTTCTTTTGAATTGCAGTGTACCTTCTCCTTCATGTGTAGTCACATCACTTTAGTTTGATTAAGTCCTAAGGCAAGAAACATATCAAACAGGAAGATTTTTCCACTTTGTGATTGATTTTCCTCACATTGTTTTGGTAAATAAATAAAGATTTATATATTTTTCCCATATATATACACACTCACACACACAGATATATATATATATATATATATATATATATATATGCATATATATTATGCATATATGAATATAGATAGATAGATGGATATGAACAGACTGAGAAAGATAGAGATATAGATATGAACAGACCGAGATAGATAGGTATATATATATATATATATAGATAGATAGATAGATAGATAGATAGATCTGAACCAACTGAGATAGATAGATAGATAGATAGATCTGAACCAACTGAGATAGATAGATAGATAGATAGATAGATAGATAGATAGATAGATAGATAGATAGACAGACAGACAGACAGATATACTAGTTGAAGTAGCTATCTATGTTGGTAAAAATTCAAGACTGATTATAATGACAGGGAAATGATATTTCCTTATTATTAATGGTAAGCTAGTCTGCTAAATGAAAGAAAACATAATTAAATCAATTCTATATAACTTCTCATTCCAAGCTGAAAAGAATGAAATATATAATTAAGGAATGTTTATATGACAATTTTTGTGCTTACCAAAAAAAATGTTATTTTCATTATTCACGTTCATCAAGTTACATTGTCAGCAACACAGGTCACGAGCAATTAGAAGAAAAAAGAAAATAGATTTCATTTGTTTCTGGTAAGCTTCCAATAAAGAATTAATGTGAAAAATCAAAAATATATTTGGTGGAAAATTCTTCACAAGACTTTTTCCAAAGTAGATACATATCTTTATTTCCTATCATTAGTAATAAAAAGGAAATTGTAGTCTTACACTAAATAGTTACAAATCATAATTGTTACTGCTAATGATAAATCCTCATAGGAAAAAAAGTTAAACACTTTCATCATCTTCTAATTAATGAACAATATAAACTTATATTATAAACTTCCACTGGTTATAATATGTATGTATAACAAATTTAAGGACTGTACATGAAATAGTTTAGCCATGTACAGTAAACAGACAAAGAAGCTCTTTCTATTAACTGTTACACATACATACATACATACATACATACATGCATATATATATATATATATATATATATATATATATATATATATATAAATAAATATAAATTTAGTCTGAAGTCTAAAAAGACAAAACATGTCACATGAATATTTTTTCCACTGTCATACGTCTTTTCACTAAAATATATATATATATATATATATATATATATATATATATATTATGTATGTACTGCTGCTGCTACTAAACTGGATTACCTATTTCCATTAACATCTAAGGCTTGACAGAATTTCTATCATTGAGAGAGGAACATTTTGAAAAGGTTTCCAATAAATATTTGATGTTTATAAGAAGAATAGATTCACTCGAATCCGAAGATAGTAAATCAAAGATACATTGATCATAAAGACATTTTATGTTTTGTCAAGGTCATATCTCTTGATATTTGGGCATTAATATATTTGCGGTCAACTTTCTTCAAAGAACAAACTATTTTTTTCAAACTTACTTTGTCAATTCTGAAATTCATATTGATTGTTTGTGTCTTTTGGCAGATACAAGCTTTTACTTTTACCTTTTCTCTGATTACTATTACACTTATTATTTCATTATCTAGAAGCAGAATATGGCTGACATTAGTTATAAATTTATAGTTTTTGCTTTATCAGGAATATACGGACAACATAATCTTTTAAAGATTTTATTTTGTAAATATCATAAACCTTTCATCCATGTGTAATTTAAAGAGACATAGTTACTGTGAGATGTGAGTTCAAGTCTTATCTGATGTTATGTTTTTATTTTGATATGATTTTAAATTGGTTGATCTAAAAAAAAAGCCTATAGAAAACCTAGAGTTGAAGCTGCAGCCAAATATTTCACAGGAGAGGCAAAAGGATTAACAAATCCTTTTGACCCTCCTGTGGAATATTTGGCCGCAGCTTCACCATGCAATGTGTTATTCCTGTACTTTCTATATCAAGTAGAGTTTTACAGGATGGATTTGCTAGCTACAAACACAGATTGAAATTATTTATAGAAAAGGTATATGGAAGCTACATTATGGTAAAGGAAAATTAACTGAAGCTGAGATACTAACTCAGAACCAATAACATTGCAGATATTTCTTTGGATTTTATCAAGAATCTCTCTCTCTATATAATAGCATTGGTCTATATGTGGGAGCAATATTCAAAGCATGGATGAATGATAGACATATAGATATGTAAGATAGATTCTGTACAGAAATATTATCCAGCATGGCACAGTGAACCGGTATTCCTAGCAGCAGATCTAACAATTGATTCAATATAATCTTTACACTTCATGTTAGCAGAGATCAGAGAAAATGCAACAAGTCACTCTATAGGAGGTTAGCAGCAGCAGCCATGCCGATGGAAGGCAAAAACAGCTCTCTCATATGACTAATAGAGCAGTTTTGTTTTGGTGGCATAGAAATTAACAAACCATTTTTGCCCCAGTTAACAGCTGGTTTTGAATTCAGAGTTTTACTTCTAGATTGGTTACAAACCAAAAGTAGAGAGCTCAGTCTACCCTGCTCATAGCTGATGGTAGATTAGATGGATTCATACCTTTCTCAGGAGTATTTGTGCCAAATTAAATACAGTTGCATTTGCTGGGATTTGAACTTCGCACACCAATACAACTTTCCAAGCTAATAACCCTGAAGCTACATACACATCACTGACTTGGGATGGATTATTGATTGATTGATTGATTGATTGATTTGTTTTTTAAGGTTTATCAATCTTTTGTGGGTTATTTATACCAAAATATACTCTGGATTGTAAAAATAATTCTTTATGTCTTTTTGCAAGTAATATTTTTTTAAGAATACTAATCATTTTTCCAGATGCAAGTTATGCTGTTTAACTCATAGCTGTGAGATAAGATAGATTGATGCCTTTCTCAATGTTATTAGCACACTGAACTCTGCTTGCTAGTTCTTCATTCTGTGCTGTTATCCATAAAACCATAGACTAAGACAAACAATAAAATAATAATAATAAAAATTTATTTATATTTATATTTTGAAATTTTCTAAAAATAGAATTTTTAGAAAATTTCAAAATATAAATCTCTTATTAAGTAGTAAAAGAGAGTTTCTGTCAAGAATGAAAAAAAGGATTTGCTAGATGCTTAATCACTGCAACTTCTATGGCTAAAGGGATTGAGGTGATTATGTGGAAGATGGGCCCCCAGTGTATGAGTCCAAATTTCATCAGAATCATTTTCAGGATTTACAATATCACATTACTTTAATGATTAAAGATTATATTGATATAGAATATTGTCATATAAAGCTCCAATAATAAAGTAGATTAAAATTAATAGTAAAATAATAATAAAGTTTTTTTGTAATAAAAAGCAACAACAATAAAATGAGATAAAATGGGAGGAATTAATAAAATCATTTTCGTTTTTTCTAAAGATTTTAGATAAAATTTTATCATTATTCAATAATGTTGTTTTTTATTCATAGGCTCCACCATGTTTTTCTGTTATTATTTTTCAGAATCCAGTTGCTCTTATTAAACAAATCATTGTTACTTCATCAATAAATAAAATAGATAATTTATCAATTGGCTGAGATCCAAACAATCTTGGTTTCATTTTTTTTTTATAGCACACCAACCTTTTCCAGGTTATTTAATGTTAAATTTTGTTATTTCATATAGTGTAGATATTTAGACCTTGCCAATACTAACGCATTAATGCTTATCATAAAATCCAGTATTAATTATCAAAATAAAAATAAAATCCAGTATTAATTATAAAAATAAAATAAAATCCAGTATTAATTATCAAAATAAAATCCAAATCAAGTAATAATTATGAAAATAAAAATAAAAAGCCAGTGTTAATCATATAAATAAAATTAAAATCCAGTATCAATCATACAAATAAAAATAAAATCCAGTATTAATTATGAAAATAAAAATGAAATCCAGCATTAATTATAAAAAATAAAAATAAAATCCAGTATTAATTATTGGTTTCTAAACAATTCTATATATATATATATATATATATATATATATATATATATATATATATATATATATATGTTTTCAAAATCCTCTATTAATTATAGGTTTCTACCTATAATTAATTCAGGCAAACCATTTCAGCCCTAATAAGATTCAAAAGCTTTATACAGTTTTTTTGAGGAAGAATTATTCTCATTCCTTGCAGTGTCTTTCTCATAAGAACAACATTACAAGCTATTTTATTGCTATTTACATGGCTAATGTACACATTATTTCCATTCTTTAGCTTCACCATTTCAGACCTTCACAAATAAAATGCCATGCCAATTCAATGGATTCAAATCACCCTTATTTCTTCCATGATCCAAATGTATGAGGACAATTCCATTCTGAGTGCTTTTTCCAAAGAACTTCTACTTTGTTTCACAAAGTCTCCAGCATTATAATCTTATGCTCTTCAAGTCAAAGGTCAATTATTATCTATCCTCCCTTTCCTCATCATTCACAATTCTTATCACCTCCTCTTTCATTTATATCACATACCTCATTTACCTTTACCATTTTAATAGTAACACTCTAACTCGAGTGGCTCTTGAGCCTTGTATTTGATGAATTTTAGTATTTTAAAAAAATGGGAGAATTCTATCGGTAAACTTCTTCCTAGTGCAAGCCATTTTATTTTATTATTTAATTTTCCTTTTTCTCTTTTTTTATTCTACTATATATTCGTATGCTGATGCAAAACATTTTCTTCATGTTCATTCCTCAAATTATTTTCTCTCGCTTTTCAACATTCTTACAGAATATTTCTGGTAAAATGCATATTTCATCATAATTGAATAATTATGATTTTAATTTGATTAATTTTTGAGAAATTCTTCAATATCTCAAACTTATTATAAATGATACCCAGACAAAAAAAATATGCCATTTCATGCATCAGAATATGGTTGACAGGTGACAAGCCTGCAGAATTAGCTGCCTGCAGAAGAAATTCCCATTCCAGCTTTATGATTATTTGCTATAACATAAAGATGGGGTTTACAATACAGCAAAATCACTGGAGGCTTTCCAAACACAGAAAATAATATCTTTTTTCCCAATTTGTCATCCAAATGAGCCAATCTTTCATTGTGGCAATGCTTACTAACAGTTTCTTCATGTTTCAGCAATTCATAATTAAGAATTCTTTTTGAATCTCACAAAACATTTTCCCAAGGATATCCCATTTAGATTGTAAAGCTGAAGGCACTCTGTGATCTAGCTTTAATTATTCCTGTTTAGTGTCTTGCATGAAACACATTTTTCATCATCAGTAACTATCTTGTACAAGAAGCGGATGATATGTTTAAACACAGATCAAAGTTCCTTCCCATAATTCAATGCAAAACTCATTTTCCCAGCATCTGAATTTTTCTAATGTTTTTAAATGATATATTGGCTTTAACTGCTTGCAGAATGAATAGCAAAATAAATTTCTAAGACATTTCTAAGATTTCCTTAACATTGCACATGACCTAATATCTACAAAGTTAGTATTTTATTAAAAAGGAAATTGATGCTTTCACTGACATTTCAAAGTTTGTTCTCATCATTTCATGTTTTGGTGAAAATTAATAATTCCCATGAAAATTTAATTATAGTATTATAAAAAAAATAAACAAATGAAATTAATCCAAATCAAAAACACTGGGTAGCATCCAAAGTGCTATGAGATATTTCAACTGTCAACTGGAATATGTTTACGAAAAAAAGACGACACCAGAAAGAGATGTTTCATTAAATTATTAGTCTCTGCTAAAAGGTCAGAGCTAAAAAGCAAAGACAAGAAAAATATATAAGGAGCAATTTTTAAATCTGATAAAAGGGTCATAAATTTATAGCATATACAAAGGAGCACTTTGAAAGAAATGTCTTCTATTTTGCTACCGAAGAAATTGAAACAGTTAGCAAGAGAGCAATAATACCTTTGGATAAAGTGAGTTTTCAGCTACAAAATGCCATTCTCAGATATAGTTACCACTAGAGCAGATAAAGAGATAGAGGACAGCAGTGTAAGGCTGCATGAAATGTGGCTTGTTATGCATGTTGTTGTTGCTAATGCTGAAAACATTAACCCCTGCCTAACAAGCCTTATGTCTACATCATGTTGCAATACCAGCTTCTGTATAATCACAAAAGTTAAGCAACAGCAAGCCTGGTCAGTAACTAGATGGTTGACTGCTTTGGAATACCGAGGACTGTAAGCTCGGATGTGCAGATTGTGTAATGGATAATGGTTCAGAATTGTTTATCGGAGAACCAAGTTCCAGTTGGGTTCATTATATTCACTTATGCACAATTAACTTTAAGAAAGGTATGAATCCACATCTTCTTCCCAGCTATGGGTTAATTAGTAAGACTTATATCACTAAACCAATATTGTCTAAAAAAATTCTTACAATCTAAAAATATCTTCTGGTATTAAATAACCTACAAGCCATAGAAAATGAATCAGTCAATAAACAATGAAATTATTTAATGAGAGTTACAACAATTTCCTTCTAATTTCAAACTTTTACCACAACTATAATTATAAACCTTACAGAGTCTGTTTTTCTAATGTCTTTATTTCACTATTTTTTTCTTAATTGTCATCCATTGTTGTAGCATATTCACATGAAGTGATTGTATCACTAAAACATTATAATCTCTAAAACAAAATTCTTACAATGTAATAATATTTTCTGGGTTTAAATAATCATCAAAGTGTTGGTAAACCATAAAAAAATGAATCCATCAGTCAGTCAACTGCCTAACTGTGCTGACATCCATTGTTTGGTTTCTGTAAATATACAACAAGTGTCAGTATATGTCAATAGGCACATAGTATGAACTATCATGCTAAACACCATTTTGCCAGTATACTTCTTAGCTTGTATCTGTAACAAAGCAAATCATGGATTATCAACAAGAAGGTTCAATTTCTGCTGTCATATGACTGGTATTCACCCCTGAAAAAATGTGTCACACATAATGGAAGGCATTACTTTCAGAGCAATTGGCATACTTTGCCAATGATCATAAAGTAGGAGAAAAGACAGAAAAGTTGGGCAGGAATATAAGTTAATTCTTTTGGAAACAGAATTTTTTTCTTAAATATTATAACTTTGAAAAGACAACTCGAGGCTAAAGCAGGAAAATTCTTTTTTTATCATGTGTATTTCTCAATCTCTTTTTAGAGAAAGTAGATTTCTTTGTGCATTGAACTGATCACAGAAAATATTATATCCATTGTAATACAAGTTCAGGATGTGTAAGTAATGTAATGGTTAGCAACTGATGGAAAGAATTTGTTGAACTGGGTTCAAATCCTGGCCAAGTTAGTTGTGTTCACTTTTGTACAAATACTCAAGGGAAAAGTACTTTAATAGCAGCACTGACTAGGCTTTCTTGCCTCTTTTACAGCCATATCATGTTGAAAATCTGGTTCTCATACTATCCCTGAAGTTAAGCAAAATTGAGCTCGGTGAGTACCTAGATGGGTGACTGCTTGGAAATACCAGGTACAGTAAGCTTGGATGTGTTAGTCGTGTAACTAATAAGAGCTTAGAATAGGAAATTGGAGAAGCAAGAAGTAAGGTTTTTTTATATTCAGTTATATGCAAATACCCTTGGGAAAGGTATGGATCTACCTCATCTCCTTCAGTTATGTGTTAATTAGTAGGATTTTTATCAGTAAAATATTATTATCTCAAAAAAATAAATCTTACAATCTAGAATATTTTCTGGCTTTAAAGAACATACAAAAGTGTGATAAGCCCTAGAAAAACAACTCAGTCAATCACAACTGTCCAAGAGAAAATTCCTGTCCACTGCAAACCCCTTTCCTTCTGATTGTCAAGGCACAACATATATGCAGAGTGCCAAGAGAATTTAAAACCAGATTTCAAGCAGGTTATCTTGTATCTTAGAACTCAATATAAGAATACTAGGTCAGCCTGAAATGTGTACAGCCTCTTAATATTACTTACATAAAGTTAATTACATTGAATTTTATTAAATTTAGTACTAATTACATTAAAATAGCATATTAAATTAAATTATGACTTAGTTCCCATCAAAGTAACTCCTCTATGGATTTCATATTCATATCATAGTATTCTCTTTGCATTTCAAAAAATTTTTGAAATCCTCTTTCAAGATCACCACCAGCATGCTGTATTCTCTTTAATCATTAAACTCAATACTTTTTTAAATTGTTTCACCCCAAGCAAGGGGATAATGCCACTAAGATGTAACAGGTTACTGAGAGTGAAAGAGAATGAGAAAACTTTAGTGAGGAGAAAGAACAATAAAAGAACAGTTTTCAGGGAGACAAAAGATGGTGATTGATGTTGCATTTATATTTTTGAAGATCATAAGTGGCAGGAGAGAAAACAAAATGATTTCCACAGTATAAAAGATACTATTAGAATAGAACTTACACTTATATCTACCTATTTCGATAGTAAAACGATGAGACCTAGTTGTCAATCTAGTAATGTGGTTGTGGTACCATTAATCAAAGCTCATTAGAACAATTGCCATGAAAATATTTAGAGAAAATACAGAAGGAAGTCACATTATAGTGGTGGAAAAGCAACTATAATTGAGATGTCAAGTCATGTTCGGAATTTTCCTCCTTTTGAACAGTAATTTTAGATTTGGGAAAAGCCAAAAATCACAATGAGTCAAATTTTGAATTTAAAGGGACTTACATAACTCCATAATGAAATAAACTGCAGGTGTTATATTTACCAAAAAGCTTCATTTCCTTGAAGAATCTAGAAATATCCACTATCCTCAGTTTGGGAAATAAATATATCTTGAAACCCATTTTCTGAATTTATGCATGTTTATGCATAGGTTTAGATATGAAAGGGAGTTCATAAGCATGTGAGATGGGATACATCAGGCTGTCTTGCCCTAAACACGGCACTGCTGCTATGACGACAATTCATGTGGTCTACTGAAATGTATCTAGCATTTTAATATTAATTTCATTAAATTTTATTAGATTTAATAATAATTGACAAAATTAAAATGTATACATTAACTTGGAACAAGAGATAAATCCAAAATGGAGTGAATAAATGAATAGTTTTAATAGACATTAGTCTGGAGCCAAATGAAAACTACGTTTCTCATTGGCTGAAAATGATGACTACCATTCTGAATGAGTATTTCAAATAACTGTTAAGGGCCAAATGAAATACTCCCATTTGATTGACCAAAATACCAAAAGTCATAAATAAACAAATCCCAATTGATCAGAATTCATAAACAGAAATGAATAAAATGGATTGCATTTGAGAAGGCACAAAAAGTTACAATTCTTGTAATCATGTGGAAACCATTTTAGAATGTTAGCTGAGAAATGGCCCAGGGGAAGAATGTTTGATGTCATGAATACCCAAAACTTTCTACATCCCCAAAATAGACATCACTGAGGAAGCATTTTGGTACGCATTATATGCATATAAAACAAATATATTAAAATAGCCTATTAAATAAAATTATACCTTCACCCCATTCAAAGTACCCCCCACCCTTGGGACCTTAAAAATATATCATGATATTCTCTTCAAGGTACAAAACAATTTCCCAAATCCCCTTTCAGGGTCACCATCAGCATGTTGCATTCTCTTTAATCATTCAATCATATTCCGAATTCTCCTCCCTTTCAATAGCAATTTTAGATTTGGGAAATCTAAAAACCCCAGTAAGACAAATCTGGAATTTAGAATGGCTTATATGACTCCATAATGAAATGTCTTGTTAAAAGAAAAGACATTTTAGGAGATATATTTACCAAAAAAACTTCCTCTCCTGAAAAATTTACAAATATCTATCATTTTTTGGAAATAAATTTATCTTGAATCCCATTTTCTGAGATTATGCATAGGTTTCTGTGTTGAAATGAGTGTATGAATGTGTGTTGAGAATTTGTGTAGATAGGAGAGGTGCATAAGAGAGACTGCAACAGAGAGCATGTGAGGAGATAATTATGGGTTTATGTATTTGGCTTTAATCCATTAAAAAGGTGCTTGTAAAATCAATCATTAGCTTTGTCCTGTCACCAGCACTTGTCTTAATTCCTGTCCACTGAAACCCCTTTTCCTTCTGATTGTCAAGGCACGACATATATGCAGTGTCAAAACTTTTCAAACAAGATTTATGGTTAGTAGTTTCTTCTTCACTACTTTGTCTAGGAGTTATTGCAGTTTACATTGTGTCTGCTATCAAGATGCAGTCACCTGATATGCAGCTGATGTTCTTAAAATTGTGTGCACCAATAATAAATCCTGGTAGACTTCTAGGTCTCTTAGGATTATCCCACCTTGACCACTGAAAACCTCTTTCTTTCTGATTGTCAAGGTACCTAAGTTTTTTTTTTTTAGATGTTTATCATAAAAGGCAGCAGGTAGTGATAAAAAAACTGAAGCCTCTCCAATATATATGCAAGATTTTTCCATGTTTTTTTCAGCAAATAATACTCATGTTGAGTGCTGAAAATTGTTTTAACAAATTTTAGGTCTAACATAGCTAAATGCCATAGTTATGCCATCCAATTTAACTTCTAAAGCTTAACGTTAATCTAGAGGTTTTCATTCATTTAGACCTGTGAAAAACCTTCAAGGAATGCCTTAGCTAGATTTATTATTGACTAAGTATTAAATTATTCAATCAAAGCAGAGGATGTTCTAATAACACAGTGGTCATCAGTGTGGGGAGAGGAGTAAAGTTCTAGATGCAGTCAAGTCTGTTATATTCACTTTAGCACTAATGCCCTGGAGAAAGGCAAGAATCCATCTCTTCTCTCCCCAGCTATAAGTTAAATGGCAGTTTAGACAGCTCTCTAGTCTTGGATAGTAACCAGTGTAGGAGAACGAGCAGACTGAAGTCAAAACTATGATGAATACAACAGGAAACCACTCTACTATATTTCCCAAGAAGTCACAGCATACCATAGTTTATCTGGGGAGAGCCATGATCGCCTAAATCCTGAAGGGACATTACATATAAGAAAAAAGTGTTAATGTAATCAGTAAATAGGCTATTATAAATTCCTGTGTAAGAAAAGCAAAAATTCCTTTTCTTCCCTGTAGACAAACCTCTGATAATTGATATTTCTTAATTAGCACATTGATCAGTAGTACTTGATTGACTTTTTTTAATTACTATTTTATTTGTTGTTTCTGTTCCCATGTGAAATGGAAATGGAAATAGTACCTCATTATTTAAAATTTATTTCAATTCATTTAAAATTTATTATTTAAATATACTTTCAGTAATTCCAGTGTTGTCTTATATGTAATCAGTGGAGTGATTACATTGAATCAATTGATAGGTCTGCTGCTAGGAAAGTGGGTTCACTGTATCAGACCTGACAATTTTTCTCATCAGAATCCATTTTGCACATTTATAAACCTACCATCCATCCATGCATTTACTATTGCTACTATATATGGTCTGGTGCTCTTGCTGTAAATTTTGAGATTATTGACAAAATCCAAAGAAAAGTCTGTAATGTTAGCTGTCCTGATCTGGCATCTCAACTTCCCTAATACTTTCCTCTGCCTATTGTATGAATATTTTCATAGTCAGTCAGTTATGTGCCATGCGTGATACATGCTTAGGCAATTATATATCTTTCAATATATGACTGATGTAGCAGATTTTTTCCTGCAGTAGGTTGCCATTTCTTTCTGCAGTAGATGAGTTGCTATCCAAGGCTATAGAACCCGGTCTGTCCTGCTATTTACCCATAGCTGGGGGGAGAAGAAGAGGATTCATACCTTTCCCAAGGGTATTAGCACATAAATGAATGTAATGGATTTGACTAGAATTCAAACTCATTTCTGCTGATTCCTCAATCCAAGCTGCTATCCATTACGTCACCATACTCCTCTTTTCTTGGTAGTCACCTTGTTACATTGATCACATGAATTTAAATGGATTACTAGATTAGCAAACAGGTCACATCTTTTTATTTTTAAAATAGCTAGATGCAACCAACTATTCTAATAATTTATTTCCTTTCAATTCTCATCTGTGGAACTCTCTTCTGGTTTGTTACTTCCCTGCCACATATGATTGTCAAAAATTTAAATGCAACATCAATTGCTATCTTCTGTCTTTCTGAATCCTGTCCTTTTATCTGCTGTTACCATACTGGGTTCACACTAAGACATACCAAACTAAGTTTTATAGTCTGTGTCACCTCAGAACTTCAAAAGTCCTAGGGTCCTAGGGAGCTGATCTAGAAGGTAGCCCCAAAGCCACCAAGTGTAAAATTGAGTCTTGAAGCATGTTGCTGAGAACAATGAAGTTAACCTAGCTGAAATCCAAGAAGACAAATAGATAACAGAAATTTATATAAATGTGACCAACAAGGAGAGAAGCAGTATCTTTCACACTCTCACAAAAAGATCAAACATTCAAAATAAGACCCAAAACCACATACCTTCAATTCAGCCAGCATCAATTTGATGGAATCCAGAAGTAAAGAAATAATAATTTTATTTGTGAAAAATTTAGTGTTGCATTCTTATTTATCTTTATTATAATTACACAATAAAACTTGATGCAATATTTTATTTTAAATTTAGCTTCAAAATAAACTCACACTTAACAAACTTTATCAATTGATTCTAATACTAATTGAATACATTTTTAATTAAATTAAAACACAGAAGTAACACTTCATTTCTTTAAAAGATTTTGAGGTTAAATTTATATTTACTGTTCCACAAATATATGGAGAAAATATCATTCCCAGATTAAAACTACAGTTCTTAACTAAAACCCTTCTTTATTTCAGTTGCTGTGCTTGCTTCTGGTAGACCTAAATTAAATTTCTTGTTTACCAATACTTGGTGGAATATTGACTTAAACAATCACCAGCAACAAAGTGTGATAATAAATTGCAAATATATTTATATTCAAAATGCTAAAAGCATGAAATTACCATTCCAATATTCTCTTCCCTAGATTAAAACTATGATTCTTAACTAAATCCCTTCTTTATTTCAGTTGTTGTGCTTGCTTTCGGTAGACCAAAATTAGATTTCTTGCTTACCATTGATAAAAGCGAGAAAATTCCTGGTGGAATATTGAGTTAAAAGATCACCAGCAACAAAGTGTGATAATAAATTGCAAATACATTTATATTCAAAATGCTAAAAGCATGAAAATTACCATTCCAATATTCTCTTCCACCAATATTCACTGACAGCAAATGGTAAACGAACTGAATTGTCTTCAAGACTCTTACTGAAATATCCAAGCCTTTTGGGATATTCTCTCCTGAAATGGAAAATTTAATAAATTATAAATTCAAATTAGCCTAATGGGAATGGACTTCTTTCATGGCTCTTTTCTGTAATTGGCCAAGTACAAAACAAGATAACATCAATTTAATATAGAGTGAAAAATATATTTTCTGCAAGTATGTGAATACAGGCATCTGGAAAATAAAAAAATTTGAAAGCTTTTGAATATTCTTCATGAATTTTACATATAAATTCATTCTCATAGAAGAAGAGCATGACATATCCATGAAATAAGATGAGGACTCTCTCAGAAATATACATTTCAACTATAAAATTGGACTTCTAATACAAACAGTTTGTTTCTTTTTATTTTCTTTGACTAAGATATCTTTAGCAGAGAAAAAGGCAATGGAAACATCTAAAATGTTCTCTCTGAGCTCTGGTTTATAGGATCCAGTCCTTATATTATATATTTCGTAATATTGTCCAGGGTGGTTATTAAATAATAATTAGAATGGCAACTTACAAAGTATATGGGTTTATTTTAAACAAGAACAATACAAGTAGATACTTACAAGTTTGTCTGAAGATTCGAAAGCAATTGATATTTACCCGACCTCGGTACAAGGTAGGATATGGCATAAGGCCAATATTTATGTGGGTCAATCCGAGCCTGTAGGCTTGGGCAAAACTTCCCCATAGACCCTGCACACACAAGGGCAGATTTGTCAACCTCGCCAAATGAGACTCTGCCCTTCGGCAGAGCCTCATCTGGGTTACTCTCTGCTGGAAATCAAGCTGGTATTTACCCGACCTTCTCATGAGGCAGTATGTGGCACAAGGCTGATTTTTATGTGGGGCGATGTGAGTCCATAGACTCAGGCAAAAATTCCCTGTAGATCCCCACATACACATGGCCTCATTCGGGTTCCCCTCTGCCCAAAAGCAGAGAGTTTGATGTCTTGATGCTTGCTCAAGCCCAAGGTAGAAAGCAAGCCCCTCCCTGAGACCAACACCATAGATGCTTATATTACTAATGGAATGGTCCATTTAATCAAGGTGCATCAGTTCTTTGTATACTGAGGGTTACAACAATAAAAAGCCTGTTTATCATCTGGGTACAGATTTATTTTTTTGTGACATCATATCAAATAATCTGTGGTGGATACAAAATGTTATTATGGCTTTGAAAAAGATTTTAAAAGTATCTATAAATGAATATAAATATATATAAATATATTAAATATTATATAAATATATATAAATATATTAAAACAAAGGAGGAAAAGTAAGGATGAGGAAAAAATATATTGCTTACCCTAGAGTGAGGAACTGAAAAAATATAACGAAAAAAGAAACAACAAAAATAATTCGTTGTCTGATTTTACTTTCTTTTTTTGTTATATTTTTCACTTAATATTTTACAGAAAACTTAGGAAAAAGATATTTCTAACCAGGTATCTCATTTAAATTTCTGTATCCTTCTCTTCATCTGCTCTTTGTAGATAATTAAAATTTCTACTCTTGATTGAATTTTGACATCTCCAATGTGTAATTGATACCTTGTGCTGTCACTTTTGCTTAAAACCATATTCATGGTCGGACCCAAAAAATACCAGGAATGGTGCTATAAAATGAAAACTACAATGTATATCAATTTAACATTTAATCTCCTTTGAAGTAGTCCCTATTTAAAGTCACATATTTTATTCAGTGTCATTTCCATTGATGGAAGAATTCCCAGAACTCCTTTTTTGGCATAGCGAGCAACTGCCTCATTGCATTCTCTTGGATTTCCTCAACATTCTCAAATCCTGTTCCTTTCAAGCGGAATTTGATTTTTAGAAAGAGGAAAAAGTCATAAGGGGATATGGTAGTGGTCGAGGAATGCGTGTTTGGGCAAAAACTGCTGCATCAGTCATGGTCACTGATAGAACCTTTGTGGTGTGATGAGATGACCACACTCTACACACTTTCCTTCCAGCCACTGCTATAAACAATGGAACTTAGAAAATTAGTGGGTTTGCATGACAGAGTTCAAGATCAATTTGTGCTAAGTGGTTTCATTCTACATACTTCAGCTTCATTACCATAGCAACAGTTGTGATATTTTTTGCCCAGGCTATTATAATAATATACTTACTTACCCTTCATTTATCTCTTCTTTCCATTCATATTTTTCTATGTGTTACTCTCCCTGCTTTGCAGCTGAGGTAGTTGTGCTTTTGTTAAGGACACCAAAAGTCAACATTCAAGCACTGTTCAAAACAGGTGTCTTGATAGCAATGCTCATTTTCCAAGCAAACAGTCTTTGCTAATTGCTTTGTGAAACATAGATTGTTGATACCCAATTCACTAAGCCTAGATCATATAAAGAATTTTGCAAGCAAGTAACATAATTTATTTTGTATACATACCAATGTTATTTAGACTTTTTTTCAGATTATTAACAAAGTACCTCTAAAAAACAATGGGATTATTTTCATATAAATTAACACTTCATCTTTGGATTGTCTATGCCCTTCGACTTCAGATCAAAGTGCTAATCTCTAGCACTTCTCCCTAGACTCTGTATATTTGCCCTTAAGCTGAGTATAAGTGTAATACCTGTACAATCTGCTTTTATTAAAAATATAAACCCTTGATACTTTTACCTAGAATTATAGCACATGCTCTCCAACTTTTGGTCTGTGATCAATGTGTAGTATCTGTTTTTAACATCTCTGCCAGGTTTTTGTCTTCAGCTGGTTCACAGAAAACTTTGAGGAATGCTTAGCCCAGTGGTAGCACCACCTTCATTGCACCAAAGACAAAGGGTTGGTAGGATACAAATACCAGAAAGAAAGAGAGATGATGGATTATTAAAAGATTACCAGATGTAGTCACCCGCTAAAATCTAATAAAAGACCCAAACATCAACATTCAGAGGAAGGGCTTCTAAATTGGGCTGAGAACTTTTCAGCCCTTTTGTAAACTAAATTAAATCAATTAAGAATGAAAATGTGTGTTGAAAGCCTTTCACCTGGAACCATTTCTCAAAATCAGTATTTCAATAACTGAACGTGAGAATATTGTTAATAAAGATATTGTGGCATGGTTTTTAGTCATTGATTTTTAGTAGTGGGTTAGGCCAAGAACATTTCGGTATCCCCTTGTATATCTATTTCCATATTTGAGTTAGTTTAATCATATTCAACTAATGTATGATAAGTCTGACTGCAGGAAAATCAGAAAAAAATATGATGTGAAAACTTGAATAACACAAAGAGTTAATAAGACAAGTCTTACACATGTATGTCATTGCATGTGTCATATATCTGTCACTAGCAGCATGGCCCGGCATTGCCCGTCCTTAATTCAAAAATCGTATGACTCATACAGCAATCGTTATCACTTGACTTAAAATATTTTTGCCCTTCCTTGCCTTTAAAGGAGTTCCATTTGCCGTGCTGATGTTGCTACATGCCTTACTTCTTGCCTATCTCACACTGCGAATTTTTTCTAAGCTCTATACTAAACATTAAATCTGTTACTAAAAAAGAACTAAACAAAATGAACACAAAACGATCAGCTTTAAAAAAGGTCTCATAACTGAAAAAACCAAATGAAAAAAGAATGTTAACAACAAATACTTTTTCACACCCAACCCAGTTCTGCAGAATTAGAATCAACATTGAGTTTAAGCAAGCAAATGAGCCAATTGGAGTAAAGTGCCATGCAGATTTAAATTTTTCCCACTTGTGACAAATGCAGCTATCGATTTTTTTTGCATGCTAGTTAACATTTGTGTCAGTCAGCTGTTGGCTCTCACTCTGGCCAATAGAATCTTCCTGCCTATTCGTGGCAGCCAGCTATAGGCTCTCACTCTGGCCAGTAGAAAATGGCCGCAAACTACATGAAAACTGCCATAGAAGCATGAAAAAATCGATTATTTCCACTATCGATGGGAGTTTGGAAATACAAGGTCAGTCTTGGCCTTCCCGCTAACTTGGAGCATGTGCATGTAAATTTTGGTGCAAGCACATCGACAATTGTGGCCATGCATTCGTTACACACACACATCCTGCCTTTTATAGATTGAGATTAATGTTAATGCTAATGGGAATATTACCTATTTCCTTATAAATGTCATGCAACATTCATTGACCAAGCTGCTGGTGTGAATTTAAGTTGAAATTTAAAACCTCTTTTTCTTAAAGCAATTTTACAAGAAAATAGGTTTCCCAAATAAATGGTATTGCACTTTCCAATAAATGATGGGGGTGTTCCTTCCTAAACTTTTTATTTGAAGTTGTGTGGAAATTCACTATCCTGATTATGTCATTATTTTCTTCTTGTTCTCTCCATTTTAGTTGTTGCTGCTCTTGAAACTCCTCAAGCAATTTTTGCTTGTGATTCTGTAGCACAAGTAAAAGTTTCAAAAAAGGATGGTTTTCACTATGTGCAGGTTTCATTCACTCAATGCCATTTTTAACCATTGATACTTCTAAGATACTTCTGAACAATTTTAGCACCATGCATGACATCCATATCCAAATATTGACCAGACAAGGTTTTTTTTTTATAGTCAAGTTCACCCTGTACAAGGGCTGGTGGCCACACAAGGGAGAGGGTTAAGTTAGGAAGCAGTTTGTATGGATATGGGAAGAAGGTAATGGTTAACTGTAAACTTGAACAGGTTAATATTGTAGTGGTTGGGGAAACTTCTTCTTGTGGGTCAGTTTCAGAGAGCAGCTATGTGCAGGAAGAAGCTGTTTGAGTAGAATTTACTTCTCACCAATGGAATACAGAGTGAATATGGGTGATGAGTCCTTGCCATGAAAGTTAGGCCTGGTGAAACCAAAGAATGTAATTCATCTGAACACTTTCCATAACAGTAGTGATAGATCAACGAAAGTACAGTCTGTGCAGTTCCCACCTAAATGTGAAAACAGTACTCCATTCTTGGCCTGATCTGGCTCTTAAGAACATGAACGTGTTAGCATTGGTCATTCAAATATTGATTTTGGGGAATTTGGTTGAGAGAAGAACTTTATTGCACCCACCTCTAACTTAAAAAAAAATAAGTCTTTTTACTTGAAATAAATTCTTTCTTTTCCTTTATGTTGCAGATTTATTGATGTACACATACACATACATATATATATATATATATATATATATATATATATATATATATATATATATATATATATATACATACACACACACACACATAGGGAAGAAGTTATAGTTGTTCCAAGGAGAGAAAAATATTTTTGGTTGAAATATATTTTTTTTTATTTTGAAATATATATTATACTCTATTTTCCATAATTCTGCTACACGTGTTTCTGGTTTTCTTCAAGCAAAGAGTAGATATTTCCACACATTATGAAAATGAATTTTTTGCATGGTAGTGATTCAAATGTCTTTCTTGAACTGGTGATAAGCATTTATATATCTATATATGTATATATTTTTTTAAAATATATATATATAAATATATATATATATGTTAATGAGTATGCATAAGTATATGCATACCATGTATATATGATTGTGTATATTGACACTGTATATGAGTATAAATCTTTTCAAAACTATATAAACAATATGTCTACTTAATGGTGATGTTACCCATGATATCTCAAGGCTAGTGTTTGTTAAGCAAATATGCTAAAAAAATTTATTCATACATATTGATGCAGAAATGTCTGTTCAGAGGGGGGAAAAATGAAAATAATTACAATTGTTTTAGCATCAAATTTATTTAAATTAGGTTATATATAAGCAATGTTTTTCACTTTTTCTTGCTGAAGCCCCTTTACTCTACCAACCATATTTAGTTTTCATCATATTCTGTATTAACTGTAATAATTCTGGATCATATTCTGTATTAACTAATGAAATATTTTTAATGGTAACAAAAGAAAAATGATTAATCAATAAATATTTCAAATTGCTGATCATAATTTTGTCTTAAATATTCCATTATTCAGTTTGGGTTTTATATTTAAAATGTGGCAGGTAAATAGTGTCAGTAGTCAGGAATTAATAAAAACTTTACCAACGATTAGGGTTTTCATATACTCAATGTAAATGTACTGCTAATGGATTTAGTGTTGAAATGAACTCTCAGTAATGATATAAGGATTGTCAGTGGTCAGGAATTAATGCAAATGTTAGTTAAAATTTATATCTAATGTACATGCATTGCTAATAATTTTACTATAGAAATGCTTTCAAAAATAGGACTGTCCATGATCATAAAGGGATGAATGCATTAATAAAAATATAGAGATTTTATATGTTTAATGTACACACATTACTCTTGATTTTACTATACAAATACAATGAAAAGAGATAATGAATTGCTTTTGTTTGTAACTAGAAATGTATGATAGAATAAAACTATTATAGGGCAGGGTACTGAAGCTTTTTACAGCACAACCCACTCCCAAACTTTTTACACATCTCAAAATTTAAAAAAATTATTTTTGATCAGGTCAAAAACATCTCACCAACCCATTCACATGTAAAATATATGTGCATATATAATAGCTGGCCACTCATATTTGAGGATACCTGTCTACTAGGGCGACTAACCGATCCCTATTGCAGACGCTTGCTCAGGCACATTTTTGATTGCTCAACACCCACAGAGCTCACATGTGGTTTATACTGCAATTATGCTGAGCTGACCTTAGTTACAGATTCTGGGAGAGAACATGATCAACAAATTGAATAAGGCCAGTACACTCAAGCCCTCGGCCACAATGACTTGTAGCTTTGTGCTAGCACAGCCATCGACAGCTTACAAGAGTTCCATCTACCCAATTTCACTCACAAGGCTTGGATTAACCTGAGGTATGGTTTTCAGGCACTTTCCTAAGGTTGATCTCAATCCAGTCCGATAACATCAAGAAGTCTCCTTCCTGACAAATTGACCATTGTGAGATTCAAACCTGAGTCTCATGGTCAGAAAGTGAATGTTCTAATGACTCGGCCACACACCCATATGCATATATATGTACATGTATAGAAACGAAGGTTATAAAGACTAAAAACTTAGAGTAACATCCCATAAAACTTCTTGGAAAAGTCAGTTGCAGAATAAATTAAATGCAAAAGAGATGACTGATTGTGAGCACTTGCTAATTAAAGAGACTAAAGATGCCTGGTCTTGTAAACTGTTGGGAGTAACTCGGAAAATGCCAACTTTCAGACAACTTGTGGCTAATCAATATTTGATTAACAAATGTTTTTGCTGGCTAATCAAAAATTGATTATTTATAGGAGTGTTCTTCAGAATTATCTTCATCCAGTTTATTCATGCAGACAAGCAAGCATACAAACATTCATATATGTGTGTGTGATGGAAGGGGTTGTTGGCAGATGGTTGCTTGTGCAAGTGGCATAATGGTTATTGCCACAGAAAAAAGAATTTTGTACTGCATACCTCCTCATCAGCAACCGAAATAACCCCACCATATCTAAACTAGCAGTGACTAATATAGTGTCAGTCAGTTATGTACCATATGTGATGCATGCTTAGGCAATCATGTATCTTTTGATACATGACTGATGAGGCAGATTTTTTCCCACAGTAGGTTGCCATTTCTTTCTGCGGTAGATCAGTTGCAATCCAAGGTTATAGAACCTTGTCTGTCCTGCTATTTACTCATAGTTGGGGGGGGGAGAAAAAGATATTGTATTAGCACATAAGTGAATGTAATGGATTATTAGCACATAAGTGAATGTAATAGATTCAGCTGGAATTTGAACTCAGCTCTCTGATTCCACAATCCAAATTGCTATCCATTAGCATACCGATTCCAATGCCCAGTACAAGACTGTGTTAGGTGTCAAAAAGTAATGACTACTCAAAAAACAATGACATATTGGACACACCAGTACCTCCTTTAGTAGATGTCTTACATGCCACCTTTCAAAAGAGAGAGTGATTAATAAACATTTATTAGCTCATAATTTACAAATTTAAGAATATTTAAGGAAAATTCATCAACACAAAGATTCTTTTCAAATCACATAGATGTGCAGAATTTACAATTAGGGAAGCATTGCTCATTAAATATTATTCACCTGCTATAAATTATACACTATTTAGCAATGGAGATAGTATGCTAAAAGTTTTCTAAAAATAGATGTTATGTCCCGGTCAACCAGCCAAGTATAGCACATGACCACCAAAAAGCATATCACACCCACTTTGCATACTCCACGCAGCAAAACAACAATGTAGAAACCACACACAGAAATTCTTCATCAAAGAGCAACATCCTTGATAATAGCTACAGAACTAGCTGAAAGTGCTAAGAACAATTTTCACTATGTACAATTCCTATATTCTTTAACACCTGAAAAACAAAAAAAATGCTAGAATGCTGGAAAAACTTAATAAGGATTAATTAAATTTTCCTTGTCGACCATTTTCATTGAAACATACTTGAAAGAAAGGTAGCTGCCTGAATACACACACACAGACACACACACACACACACACACAAACACACACACACATATATATATATATATATATATATATAAGATATATGTATTGTGTATTTGGGCAGCAATCCCTTTTTTATGCAAGTTTCATTTGGGGGTTGAGTTTTTCATATAGTTTCTTACATGTTCATATAATTTTTTTTCTTTGCATGACATAAATTATCTAAAAATTGTCTGAATGTTTTCTAAGCACTTTCAGCTATACTTTTACCCATTATCAAAGATGAAATATATTTGACTTTTAACTGAATATATGCATTGTTTTGTGTATATCTAGAGTTATAGGAATGTTTTATTTTCCAAACACATCAACATATTGTGACCATTTCCATCAATTTGCAGATTTTTTCACGCAGTAGTTTGCTATTTCTCTCTGCAGTAGACCAGTTGCCATCCAAGTCTATAGAACCCGGTCTGTCGTGCTATTTACCCATAGCTGTGGGGGGAGAAGAAGAGGATCCATACCTTTCCCAATGGTATTAGCACATAAGTGAATGTAATGGATTCAACTGGAATTCAAACTCAGCTCTCTGATTACTCAATCTGAGTTGCTATCCATTAGCATACCAATTCCATTGCCCAGTACAAGACTGTGTTAGGTGTCAAAACCAATGACCTTTATTGGACACACCACTACCTCCTAAAGTAAATGTCTTACATGCCACCTTTTGAAACAGAGTGTGATTAATAAACATTTATTAACTCATAATTTACAAGAATATTTAAGGAAAATTCAACAACACAAAAATTGTTATATATTGGAATGGAAATTGTGGATAAAATGTCTGTAGTTGTTTGTTCAAGTATATTGAATATTTCATATTTTTAGGGCATTGTTTTCAAGCATGAAATATATATATATATATAAAATTGTTAATGTAGTTTTAAGGTATGCCATAATATATGTGTAAAAGTGCTCAATACCAAGGATAAAGTCTATGTAAATCTAAAAATAGACACTGAGGTCAGCATCAATTTGCAACAGTCAATTTTATGCTTGAAAGCCATCTTCAGGTCATTTGTTGAATTATTAACAGATTTCATATTTATACTCTACATAATAAGTGCTAATGATAGATTTCAAACAAAATTCAAATTTGTATTATTGTAGCATCTGTTAATAACATAAAAACATTTAAATATTCATAAGCACTATATGACTAAATTAAAGTTATGAAATATATTTTTTATATATTTTTATAAACTAATCTTAGAAAATGAAATAAACTAAGCAAATTCACCAATGACCATATAGTGATTTTTCCAAGTGCAGCTTAGATGTGACACAAGGCCAAAAGTAGGGGGCAGCCAGTGAGGATTGAACTCAGTTATAATTGTTCTAGCAAGACAAGCTCACTAACAATTACACCGCCTCAAGGTGCCCTCACCAATGATCATATAATTCAGAAAGTTCGTGAGACTTAAACTATAATAATAATAATAATTTAATAAATAAATTTACCAGTTATTTATGTGTTCATTTGAAACTACTTAATTAATTGTGTGTTTATTTTATTTTACTTTATTATTTTATATTATCAAACTTATTTTATTCTAAAATCATGACAATATTTAATTATCCTATTTTTTATAATCTTTTGAAAAACATGCAGACAAATAAAATCTTTGAATATTATTATATTTATCATAATATGAATTTATTGAAGATTACTGAATATAACAGGGTCATAAGTAAAAAGGTGTCACCTTCCTAGTGAGCTTGTATAACTGATTGGTGGAGAAAGGTTTTGGAGAGATCAAAATTTATTGATTAATATTTACAAATGAATCAAGTGTGTTGACAATGAAGGAGGTATATATAGGTATATATAGGTTATGTTTCCATGAATTAAAATATTTGATCAAGATTTGTCCAAGTTTCACAGATAAAAGATAAATATTATTTTTTAATTTCTTAGATGAAACATTGTCAATTAATATTAATTTTTCAATTAGTATTTCTTTCATAATAATTCAATTATTTTTTTTTAGAATTTACAGAATATCATTCTACAACTGATAGGAAATTAAAAATATACACCAGGAAGACACAAACAGGATTTTATGTTATAAGGAAAAAAAGACAATGGCTCAAAATTTGTAATAATAGACAATGCTTTATCTAAGCAATAAAAAATAATATTAATTCTAATATTACTACTATAATAACATAAATAAAAAAATATGGGGATATAGCTGTATAGTAACATTTGAATAACTGCACCTGAATGTATTTCTAGCCTAAGTGATAAGGCAGTTGCTACATTTAGACATACTACACAAAGAAAAGATATGCAAATTTGAGTCACACTAGAGAATTTTTTTCTTTCGAATCTGTATTGCTAATGACAGGAGAATAAATATCTAAGAGTTGTGATAAAAACTTAAATTAAGACAACAGTAATTTTTATTTTTTTATTTTTTTTCTTTTCTTTCTTCTTTTTCTTCATATTTAATGTGTTATGCCCCTTCAAGCTCTTGACAGTCATAACTCTCCACAACTTCCTCTTTGTACCTCTTAGCAATGTTTGTTGTTTTATTATCCCTATCTATTAATTAGGTTAATCATTGCTTCCTTCTGTCCTTCTTGCTTTCAAAATGTCCTGTGAGTGTTAATTTTATCATACCTTCTTTTCTCATTATGTCTCAGAAATTTTAACTGTCTGTTTATGATTCTCAATAGGTGGCTTTTTTGTTTTTGTTTTCCTTAAAACTTTTTACTTGCTTGCGTACTCTGATCATAGGATTCTCAGAATTCTTCTTTAGAACCACGGCTCTGAAAAATAAACATTTTTATTCTAATTCCATGATTCTAGTTTTGTTGCGATAGACAAAGTAAAGATGCCTTTCAGAAGTCAAGCAAAGTGTTAAAAAACAGACACATTTTGTTAGAAACAAAGAAAAAAATACTGAATAGTTACATAATATCAGTCCCCCCTCTATGGTAGTGAATGCTGGACAAATGCAAAATGAATGCTCACAAATGAAAAAGAGATTTGAAGAAACAAACATTTTTCAACAGATCAATGCAGAGAATATCATGTACCAAAAAACAATGAACTTTTAGAGAAAATGGAAACAAAAAGGACACTTATACTTAACATCAGGAAGAGAGAGTTGAAATTTCTAGGGCACATAATGAGGAAAGAGGGCTTGGAAAATTTGATACTCACAGGACAGATTGAAGGCAAAGAGGGATAGAGGAAAACAACACATAACCTACCTAGCAAGTTTTAGAGAAAATAGAAACAAAAAGGACACTTATACTTAGCATCAGGAAGAGAGAGTTGAAATTTCTAGGGCACATAATGAGGAAAGAAAGCTTGGAAAACTTGATACTCACAGGACAGATTGAAGATAACAGGGACAGAGGAAAACAAGGCATAACCTACCTAGAGAGCTTGCATAAATGGTTGGTGGAGAAAGGTTTAGGAGAGATAAAGATTTATTAAGAGCTACAAAGGAAAAAATATTGTGGAGAGTCATGATTGCCAACATCTTGAACAGATATGGCATAAAGAAGACAAAGAAGTTTTATAAAAAAAAGGCTATGAAATATTCTAAGAACTGAAGCAAGGGTTTTCTTTTTCTTTTTGAAAGATATCTGTTCATAAATCTTCCTTGTATATTGATACATAAATCTATGTCTGTATTAGTATAGATTTGATGATATAAAGCTTTATACTGAAACCAGGATAGATTTAAATCGTTTTACCTTAATAGACTCTGACTGAATATTCTTCAAATGCCAAATAATATATTGAAAATGTATCTGATTAAACATCAGGTTTCATTTAGATTAAATAAACACAAAAATAACTACACAAAAAGAAAATCAGATAAACTTCGGAGCAAAATACAGTTATTTGTTTTGACAATGGAAATGTTTTTTACAAGTAAATCATTGTTTTTCTGTAAGATTTGAGTTATTCTTAGAACATACAAGAATTTAACTTTTCAGACTACCTTGTCTTTTTGAAATGGTAATTAATTTTGACATTAATCTTTTTAATCATTACATTTTAATTCATCTGATCTAATTTCCACATCTTTGTTGCTTTTTATAACAGCACTTTGGTAAAGAGTGCATCAACTAAAATTGCATTAGTAAAAAACAATAAAAAATCACTGCAATATAAATTAAAAACTCTTAAAAAAAAACTCCAACAGACTTTGCTATATGTTACCTACACATTATGAATTTAAGTGCAGGACTATATTGGCAATCAGGTCTTATCGTTTTACAGTTGAGTTGACTAGATGTAATCATAGTTTCTATGCTAACATTTTCTTTTTTCACTCTCTCCCGATTTCTTGTTTTCCATCCAACTTTGATTTTCAAAAATTTAATGGCAACATCAATTTTTATCTACTGTCTTTTTGATTCATCTTCTTTTATTGTTCTCTATCTTCAATAATGTTTTTCTTTTTCACATTCTTTCACACTCAGTCACCCCCTTGTGCTTTATTGCCTTGCTTAGGGTGAAATAATTGAAAAATAAAAATAATAAATAAAAGCTAAAAATTTAGTCTGCATGAATCAAAATAAAATGATTATAAGAATATATATTTCTCTGTTACATTCCCTTTAAGATAAATGCTCTTGGGAAAAGTATGAATTCTTCTGTTCACCCCTCCAGGAAAAGGTTAAATAACAGGGTACACTGAACCAATTAACCTTGGTTGGCATTCAGTCTATGAGAAGAAAAACTCTGAATTCAGAACAGTGGACAAAGCAATGACAAGCAACTCTTTCACAAGTCATGACAATTTGAAGTTTATAAAAAAGGAAGCTGTGAAGTGCCATGATTGTCTACATTCTGAAGGGAAATGCCTTTTAAAAATAGTATATATAGACAATGATTTTGTAATTCTTATTGCTTACAACTGACATTACCACTACTTCAGCACCCTTTCCTTTTGCTTAATTTATTCCTGTACTACAAAATGAGTACTTCTGTCAGTCAGAAAATAAATTGTTATGACATGTTCAATTTTATAATTCTTTCCATACAATTTATTTATGTCAATATGGACCCACTATGTTACATACAGAAAATCAGTAGAACGGTATTTTCTGTGGTCAGAAATAAAGAAAAACTTTACTAATAGAATAGAATGATCATATATATATATATATATATATATATATATAATTTCGAAATAACCAGCAATGTATGTATAATATAAAAACGGTCTATAAGTTAAATAGTTTACTTTATTTCAAGGTAACAAGTGGAAAGGATTTTATTTAATAGAAGGCTTACGGCCATATCAAATTAAAACACCTCTTCCTGTAAGATCACTGAAGTTAAGCAATGTCAGGCTTGGTCAGTATCTAGTTGGGTGACTGCTTGTGAATGCCAAATACTGTTAGCTTGGATGTGTTGGTGGTTCAATGGATAATGGTTCAGAATTATTAGTTCCAGTTGGGTCTGATATATTCAAAACATGCAAATAAACTTGGGAAAGGTATGAATCTGCCTCTTCTCCTCCAGGCTATGGGTTAATTAGTAAGACTTTTATCCCTAAATCATTAATCTGTTAATTCCCCTTTGAAAGTTCTTCACTGCCTTAACCAAGTATTGAACTCACACTCTTTGGGTCCTGTCACTCGATCTAACCAATGCCTTTATCCACTGTGCCATGTATCCTTGTAATAAATATGGCGACAAATATGAAGACAATAGTCTGAATAATGCAAATAGTGTACATAATATCTCATCTCAGAAATATAGACAGATACTGAAGTTATATTTTTTATAAAACTTTTTGCATCATATTTTCTTTTGTATAAGTACATCTTTTTAGAAATTTTTACTTAGCTTCAAAAACCTCTTATTTAAAACTGTAATATTGCAAAACCACTCAGCTCAATAGATAATGAAACACAAAGTATGCAGGTGTTTATAACAATTGTTTTTTGTAAAAGGTACTTGATATGTCGGCAATAGTTGTTCTTTTGGAATCAACATAATTGAACATCTTTTGTCTCAAAGACCAGAAATTCATTGAAATAGATTAAAAAATTAATAAAGGGAATACACAAGATCTGCCATCTTTTGATCATATTAATGTTACCACAAAAGAGATTTCCCCTTTTGAAACACAATTTAAGAGAAGAAACACACAGTGGCTAAACCTCTGGTTCACTTCTATTCTTTAATATTGTGAAAAATTAAGTATTTTAGCGAAATATATATGACATGGAGATTTTGGTGGATAATATGGTACAACTTTTCAAACAAAATTTGCATAGGGATGGCTGGGTCATATTATACTCAAGGATGTAATTTATTCTTTGATTTTAGCTTCAGAAACATTGGGTTGTATTATGCTCATGTTGTATTATATACAAGAAAATATTTTATTTTCTTGTATATAATATGACTTATATATGAACAGTTTTCAGCATTAATTATAGAATTTATGAAGATGTTCTTATTTATTATGTGGAATAAATAGTAATTTATTAAATGTTGAGAAATCCCTAAATTTAAATCAGAACAAAAGTTAACACTATTCAATCTATAGTAAGATATCTGGAAAATTATATTCAGTCAGTCAGTTATGTGCCATGCGTGATACATGTGTAGGTGATCATGTATCTTTTGATATATGACTGACGAGGCAGATTTTTTCCCATAGTAGGTTGCCATTTCTTTCTGTGGTAGACTAACTGTCATCCAAGGCTATAGAACCCAGTCTGTTCTGCTATTTACCCATAGTTGAATAGAGAAGAAAGAGATTCATACCTTTCCTAAGGCTATTAGCATGTAAGTGCATGTAATGGATTCGATTGGAATTCAAACTCAGCTTTCCGATTCCTCAATCCAAGCTGCTATCCATTACTCCACCATGCCTCCAAATTATATTTAAAATGTATAATAGTTAATTATTGATAGATTTTAGGTCATATTTTTATGTATGGTCGAAACGTTTTTTTAATCTTTGTTTAGGGTTGTACTTCAATATTTTTATTAATGTGAATACCACGAATCTCTTTCTAAATGAAATCATTTCAGTTTCAAATCCACTGCCCATGGTTTAATGGGTGAGTGTCTATAAATGCAAGTGAAGCTGATATAACAATGATCAGAAAGTTGAATGCCATTAGTAAGCAGCTGTAATGCACTAGAAACTACCGTGAACTCATTGATGATTGACTGGGGTATTTAGTCTCTTTTCAATGATCAAATATGTACCCCTTTCTCTATCTTTTTTTTATTTATTTTTATTATATTATTTCTTTTCTTCTATTATATGCAACAACAGAAAGAATAGAGAATGAGGTAAAATGAAAACTGTATCTTCTGCCAGGGAAAACAAGCTGCTCAACTGGGAAAAACAGATTTTTAGTACATTCCTCCCTATGTGTGTGTGTGTGTGTGTGTGTGTGTGTGTGTGTGTCCAAGATCTTCTAAGATACGAGGAGGTGCTGAAAATTTGTCAGCATAACCCTCTCTTCTCATCCAGTATTTAATAACCAAACATTAGAATACTAATTTTTGGAAGTGGATTGATTCAATAACATTTCAGCACACACCCATGTATTGAATACTAATTGATTCATTTTTTTATGGCTTATCAACCCTTTGCAGGTTATTTAAAGCCAGAAAATATTTTTAGAGTGTAAAAATTTTTTTGTGATAATAATGATTTAGAGATACAAATCTTACTAATTAACCCATAGCTAAGGTGAGAAGAGATGGGCTTATACTTTTCCCAAGTGTACTTGCATGTATGTGAATATAACACACCCCATCATTGGAACTTGACTCTTTAATTAAAAATTCTTAGCCATTATCCATTACATCACCCACACATCCAAGCTTACAACATCTGGTATTTTCAAGTGGTCACCCATCTAGGTACTGACCAGGCTCAGGATTGCTTAACTTCAGTGTTCTTAGATGAACCGGTGTTTCATCTTGATGTGACAATAAGTTCTAAATTTAGTCTGTCCTTAAAACAGTGCAAATTTTCTTTATGTCCTTCTCACTCCTATACCAATTCATCTCTCACACTCACTTTCTCATAAATGTATTTGTTATAGTGATTTACTTAGATGTGGTACAAGGCAGAAAGTATGGAGCACTCAGTGACAATCAAACTCACTACTCTGTTAGAACTGATCAAGTAAGACAAGCTTGCTAACCATTATACTCCATTGAAAAGCCCAAAATGTATTTGTTATAAACACCTTTGGCACATATCCATAGGCATAGATCTGTCTATGAGAAGAAGACAATGAATAATGAGAGAAGCTCACTAATCAGAGTATGTATTGCCTTAATTATGATGAGTGAAATAAAAAATTTATAAGTCTACCATTTGTACATGCATTGAATATTGCTGCGACATCTGGCTTAGTGCTTCTGCTATATATCTACAGATTCTTGACAAAATCCAATGAAGACTATGCAATGTTATTCGTCTTCATTTGGCATCTTGGCTGCAGTTTCCTACTACTGTAATGTAGATTCCCTGTGCTTTTTCTGTAAATATTTTCATGGTGACTGTTCTAATGAGCTTTCCTCTTTCGGTACCTTGACTTTATGAATTTAAACTTAGTACAAAATTGACAGCAAGTTATCCTCATTTTACAGTTAAAATTGTCAGATGAATGTTCTGTGCTAACAATTTCTCCTCTTGTACTTCTCACTTGTGGAACTCATTTCCAGCTTCTTACTTTTCAGTCAACTTTGATCTTCAAAAATTTCAAAGCAATATCAATCATTATCATTTAATTCTTGTTTTTTTTTATTGATTTTTTTGTTCTCTTTCTGTAATGATGATTTTTCTCATAATCTTTCATTCACAGTAATTCCTTGCATCTTAAGGGTTTTATCACTTTGCTTGAAGTGAAATGTTTAAAAAGTCCCAAGACATTAATCTTGAAGCTATCAAGTACAGTTAAAGGGATTCTTCATCATCTCTCAAATGCCAGAAGTGGCTGATCATGGTTCTTCACAACATCCTGTCGTTTTTTGCCCTTAACAATATTTTACAGTTTTATCCCACTCCCAGTCCTGAATCAGTTTACACGAGCTTGTTAAGCAGGTTATACATTTCCCTTTGTTCATCTTACTTACAGTATGTCCTGTCAAATTCTTTAAACCCTTTTTCATTATATATTCCAAAAAATTTTATTTGCCTTTTTCTAATTCAAAGTGGAAGTATGGGTGATGTAATGGATTGAATGAAAAATTAGAGAGCTAAGTTCGAATTCTAGTTCTTTATATTCATTTACTTAAAAATAGATTTGGGAAAGGTATGAATTTGTTTGTTTTTGTTTTGTTTTACGTTATATCAACCTCAATGGGTCATTTAAACCGACAACTTTTTTTTTTCCTGGTAATATTTGTGTTTTGTCAAAAATCTATTTCTGTCAATATTTTTTCCTCAAAAACGTATAGCTGGTAATATTATTTTTTCAAAAATGTATAGCTGGTAATAATATTTTTTCAAAAACGTATAGCTGGTAATATTGTTTTTTCAAAAAACGTATAGTTGGTAATATTATTTTTTCAAAAACGTACAGCTGGCAACATTATTTTTTCAAAAACATATTATCAGAGGCCTTGCTGTTGGACGTAGTTTATCGTCTTACCCAGGACGCGGATGTAGTTTATCGTCATACCCAGGACATAGGAAAGGTATGAATCCATCTGAACTGTCGATTAAATAGTAGAACTTGCATCTGGAAAAATCATGGTTATTCACAAAACATTGTTGCTGCAATATTCATTTTCAAGAAAACAATTCTTCCCTACAATCCAAGATATGCTTTAGCTTTAAATAACAAAGAGTTGATAAACCTTAAAAAAATTAATAAATCAATCAAATTCTATTTTTTTCTCATTTTACTTAAACCTTCCTTGTGAATCACATGTTCTATCTATGGTATTCTCTGGTTTATTCTGTAGAATCAGATCTCTGTTGCCTCAAGTTTCCTCTTCATTGGCATGGAAATTGTCCAGTATTCACTTCCATATAAGAAGATACTCGTAGACATTGCATAGTAGTTCAGCTTTCATTTCCTTATTACAAACGAAATATTAAAATATATATTTAAATATTTTATCAAGAAGATTAAGTATTTGATAAATCACAATTAAAACTTCAAAAACCATTAGAATCATAAGCGCATCACATGTTCTGCATTCGGACCAACATATAACGATGGGTCCCATCTCTCTTCAGGTTGGTTTTGGATTCAGTGTTGTATTTCTCCGACATTTGTTGCCTTACTATTCAACAAGCTGTCCACCTTTTTAACCCATAGCTGGAGGAATATGTATTCATGCTTTTTCCAACGGCATAAATGTGAATTGAAAGAGAATCTGTGATAATTTGTACTCAGAACGGCAATTGCATTTTCTCGTCAATAACCATTGTGCTGAATTTGAATTTTGGTCGAATCGCTTTTGCTTATTTCATGTTAAAGCATTTGATAAAAAATACATCCATCCATCTTCCTCCAGCCATGGGTTCAATAGCAGGACAAACTGGACTCTCTTTCTGCTATGGCAGCTGGTATAGCCTTCTATACCAGCTGCCACGTGGAATTCAAATTATGTTAACTGGTCCGAGGATTCGAATTGAACTCGCTCCGCAAGTCTGTGTTCATTTTTAGTCGTTTACGTCGCTGTAATTTGATAAATAAAGGTATAATTCATTTATTGTTGACTATTTCTAATAGTTATGAGTAAATAATTCATGAGAATAAGCAAACATTTTGTATATACATTTGAAAGTCTTTAATGTTCCAAGTTTTGTTCGGTCAACTAAACTTATTATTCGTGAAACTAAACTTATAGCCCGGCCAACTAAACTTATTGACCGGTCACCTAAATTTATTATCCAGACAACTAAAGTTATTGATAAGCTTGTTGTTCGGCTAACTAAACTTACTGTTTGAGCAACTAAACTTATTGTTGCGCCAACTGAAATTATTGTTCGGCCAAATAAACTTATTGTTGGACCAACTGAACTTATTGTTCGACCAAATGAACTTATTGTTGGGCCAACTGAAATTATTGTTCGACCAAATAAACTTATTGTTGGGTCAACTGAACTTATTGTTCGACCAAATAAACTTATTGTTGGGCCAACTGAAATTATTGTTCGGCCAAATAAACTTATTGTTGGGCCAACTGAACTTATTGTTCGACCAAATAAACTTATTGTTGGGCCAACTGAACTTATTGTTCGGCCAACTGAAATTATTGTTTTTAATTTGTTTACCACTTCGCTTAATTTTATTTATTTTAAAGCCGTCTACAACAGTATAATTAACAAGTAAAAAGTGTGGTACTTATGTTTTAGGAAAAAATGAGAACTGAAAATTTCATTCATCATTTTTTGTAAATAAACCAGTTGCTTAATTATAAATTATACACCTGAATAAATTTGCAGAATTTATCAACGGAAAGGTTGTGGAAATAACATCAACAACACAATGATAGAATTTAATTGTCCGTACCAAACAGAAAAGCAATTTCTGGTAATCATTGTAACAACTTGCGTAAGATTATGAAAGGAACAGTCGCGAAACTTTGAAAGCTCGCATGATAAATTTCTTGCCTGAAACGTTCAGACGAAAAAAAAAACAATTTGGTGGAAAGTGAAACATATTGGTATTGTTTCTTTTAATGGAAATACGCAATAAGATGATGAAGAGTTTCAGCTACTCAGGAAAGGTGCTGAAGCAATCAGAAATCAGCGAATTGAAATGAGTTAAGTTCACACTCGCATCAGCCTCTCAAAATGGCTTTAACTCAAAAGATTGATATCTTTGCAAAGCAACTACAAGATAGATTATCACAAAGTTAAATTGTCCTTGGCAAAAAAATAAATAGTTTTTAGCGGGTTGTCTGCTGGGAACAAAACCAAAAAAAAAAAAGAGAGAGAGAGAGAAAGAAAAAGGAAATTGTTGAAGTAACTGCGGAACTAATTATCTCAGTTGAGGAAGATGAAATCTCAGAGGACGATTATTTTTGGTATCATGAAGTTGAGTTTTGGAAAATAGCTGTAGACACTACAAGACATATATGACACTAGTGCTGATCAGACATTTGTTTCGCGAGTATGCATTAAAAAAATCTGAAACGCGAAAAAAATGGAACAGGATATATATATATATATATATATATATATATATATATATATATATATATATATACTCCCAGGTTTGTACAATGAAAAAAACAAACATTCCCATTATTATTTCAATTAGATTCCTCAACGAGTTTCGGCTAGTATGCCCATCATCAGGAGAAAAAAAATCTGCTTGTTAGTAGCGGTGAACTACAGGAATGAATTATATATATATATATATATATATATATATATATATATATATATATATATATATATATATATTATAAATTAATTTTTAAAATATGGTTAAAACCATATTTTAAATCAATTAATTTATAATATTAATGTCTCTTTACATTGAGCACTATTTTGTAAAAATAAAAAAATATATCTATAAGAACACCGGATTATATATCTTACTGTTCTTTCCTTTTATATATATATATATATATATATATATATATATATAAAATATATCAACACGTGTATATATATAGTGGTTACACGTGTTTAAGTATTTTAAATATTTGTATTTTAAGATAAAATAAGGGAAATTAATGTATATCAGCCTAAAGATCGAGAATTCCTACTAAATGTGTCTGTCAATGCGAAGTGAATTTGTCTTCGATGTATCATTTAGATTTCGAAAAATCCTAACAAGCGATGTGTATTTCTTAATGAGTGAATTGCTTTAGCAGCATTTTCAGTCTCTTGGCAGACATAAATTAATTTCACTGACAAAATAGGGATGTATACTCAAGAAACAAGATACACTTCGGTTGTTTTAATCCGGTTGTTTTTACATTGGAAATGGTGTTTAAATACAAATCGATGTTTGTTTTTTTAAGGTTCTGGTTTTTCTTAGAATATACACGAACTTAACAGTTCAATATACATTATCCTTTAAAAATGGAAATTATTTTTTACATTAATATTTTCAATGATTATATGTTAATTTGTATGAGTTAATTTTCTCCTCTTGTTTATAAAATAAAAATAATAATAATAATCTATCTTGTATATCTATAAATCTGACATGCGTCCATGCTTACAATATTGCTGCCACGTTTGGTCCAGTTCTTCAGCGATATATCTAGAGATCCTTGATAAAACCCGCAAAATATAAACAATATCATTGGTCCTGACCTGGCATCTCGGCTTCAGTCACTTTCCCGCCGCCGTAAAGTTGCCACCCTCTACCTTTTTTATAAATAATTTCTTGGTAATTGTTCGAATGAGATCGTTGCTATTGTTCCTAGACTTCATGAATATAAGCGCTGTACTAGACTGGCGACGAGGTCACGTCAATATATAATCGAATTGGCTAAGATATAACCGTAACCTCTATGCTAACAGTTTCTTTTCTCTCACGTCTCGCTTGTGGAACTCGCTTCTAACTCCATGCTTTCCAGCCGATTTTAATCTTTAAAAATTTAAATGTAATTTCTATCGCTGTATACCGTCCTCCTGTTCTTTTCTTCTCCCTCTTTAGTAGTGTTTGTTTTGTAATTTTTCCACATCAAGTAATACCTCGTGTCTTAGTGGCTTCATTGCCTTGCTTGGGGTGAACTTGATTTAAAAAAACTGAAACGAAAACCAGAGAAGTGGTAAAAACAATCACTTCTGCCAGTAGTCGAAAATGAGCAAGTGAAGCTTGTGTGGGATCAGACTATCTTGACTGACAAGATCTGGGGAGTGACCAGTTGCACTGGTGGAGGAGAGTAGTCGTGAATGGATTCTGATAGACATTGTGGTACCTTGGAATATGCAAATTGTGAAGGTGGAGCAGGCAAAAATACAGAGGCACCGAGACTTAGCAGGGCAAATCAGAGAAATATACCAAACAGCAGATCAAATTGTCCATTTTGTGGTTGGTACACTTGGTACACTCTGGACTATTTCAAGGAATCTTTCGGTTATACAGGACGCCTTGGATATACCCGACATCATTGTGATTGCGCAGGTGGCAGTACTGCTTGGAACAGATCATGCACTGAGGACAGTGTTTTGTCACTAAGCTGCAGGTAGATAATGGGATATGATCATTACCACACGGCTGAAACATCTAAGAATCAGAGAGGATATCAAATCAAATAAATATAATTATTATTACATGCCCGCATGTCCGAGTATTTTGGTTGTAAAGTAAAGTTACATATGCTAGGAAGTATGTTCAACGTCTTAAATATAATTTTCATATGGTCTTCTTAATATACTGACACCTTAGTAAATATCATATCACTCGACCTGGGCACCTCGACGTGGTGTAATGTTTAAAAAGCTTGTCTTGCTAGATCAATTACGACTGAGTAGTGAGTTCGATCCGCACTGGTTGCCCCATAATTTCGGCCTTGTACCACATCTAAGCTGTGCTTAGAAAATCACTATCACATCACTCGAACCCTGGGCCTCAGGCATTTATTCCAAACTCCCGTACATGATGTGAATTCCTCTTTCGAGGTTATCATTAGTTGTCTCATCTTGATTTCCATAATCTCATCCACGGCTTTGGAACAGAGAGACTTTGAAGTGACTCTGTGTAAGAGATAGAAACACTACACCATAAATGTAAAATGTTTCACTACAGATGCCTACAGAAAGTGTTGCGTCTCTAAGCTGAATAGAGGAGCTGAGATGTAATCATTATCACCTTGCTATCAGGATATCAAATCAAATAATAATAATAATAATAATCCATCCATGTTAGAAGACATCCCAGCAAAAGAATTTGACAAATTTGTAAAATATTAAGAACTGGAATCAGATAATGCAAGAAAGTAGCATTTAAACACAAACATTATTTCAGTAATAATGCCAGCACCAGGTATGATTAAAAAGAATACAAATGCATGTTAAGAAAATTCCATTTAGAATTAATTATTTTATTTCTATCGTTACTGGGTACCCCATACTTTCGGCCCTGTGCCACATCTAAGCTATGCTTAATAAATCATTAGCGCACTTCGACGTGATGCAATGGTCAGCATGATTGTCTCGCTAGATTTATTACAACTGCTCCACATTTTTGCTACCACTCCTGTAACGGCAGTTATGAGGTTATCCTTTTCCATACAGAAAACACTTGATATTCAATGATGGAAGAGTTAGTGTTACTGTCGGACCACTAACAGTTATTGATCTTTCTCGTATTAATGAGGGTTTTCTTCCTAACTTTTAAGGTACAGTGAAAAGAAAATATTTTCATTATATCATTATTATATTATATTATCTTAATTTTATTATGTATAGTTACATGTGATATCCATTTTAGTTGTTGCTACTGTTGGAAGTCTTCAACGGTGTGGTTTCTGTTATTCGCTAAAGTTCTTTATTTCTGATTCTGTAAAAACATTCTGTAGAATCTACTGAACGACTGTATTCTTTATGGCCTCGATGATTGAAACCATTTTTAATCAATGATCTGTTTGAATATAGTTAAGAGTTTAAACATTTCTTAACGGGTTCGACATTCATATGAGAGTCAAAATCTGACGAAGTTCATAACTCGAGTTGTTAGGTCAATGTTTTGGTTCTGTAGCAACATCCTGTGTTGTGCAAAACTACTCCTAGAACAGCCTATGCGATGTTCAATTTCTTTATCTCCGAAACTGAGGCTATATTCTTTATCTGCGAAACAGGGGTCATATTCTTTATCTCCAAGACTAAGTTCATATTGAATAGTCAGTGAATACTGCAATTTTCATCTCTTACAAACACTTCGAAGGATGTAAGACAAAAACAACAGATCATTATTGTTAAGAACGAATGACGGGTGAAGATTTGACACAAAAATGCTGAGAGTTTGTTAATAAAATATCAGAAATCTTTCAAAATAACTACGAATGTCTGTAGTCTGTAAATGTTTTCATCTTCTGAAGTCAGAAGATGGATGCATTTCACTTTGGTTGATTCTATTGTTTACTCTTTTTATCCTTGGTTCCTATATATATATTATAAATACAGATTTTCACTCTTGTAATCTTCGACTATCTGCCGATGTTCATTTTAATTGTTAGGAGACCTCATTAGGATCGATTCTGCGCCTGCCATCGCTCATTCTGGATTTTCTTATGCGCACCCATGTATCTAAGAATATAATCAACGCATATTATAAAAGGTATAAAAAAGGTTCCGGATATATTTATATTTACAAACTATAAAAATGATACATATATAAAAGCATTCGGATATATTTATATCTATATAATAAATATAATAGGTGGATATTGGAGTAAGAATTTCCTCTGGCTAACAGCGGCATCAGTGGCGATAGGTATTTTCACATGACAGTAAAATCCGGTGGTAAACAAGGCGAGGTCTCTCCAACAACATTTTTCTTGTTTCTTATTAAAAAAAAAAATCTATGGTTTTATTTTATAACTGATAAGTAATCATAACTGATCGGAAAGTCACATTAAGCTTCTGGCGAGATTTGAAATCTCAACACTTATCATTAGGAACCTCTTTTGCAGTCGTAGTAGACTTTGTTTAAATAAGTCATATAATGTATATTTATTTTATCTTAAAACAACAGCAATAATAATAATAATAATAATAATAATATTATTATTATTATTATTATTATAAAAGAAATAAATAAGGTTGGTTAGAAATGAAGATAGATTGATAAATATGGAGAAAGTAAATTGAATAGTATATACACAGACACTCCCACATACACACACACACACACACACATATATATATATATATATATATATATATATATATATAGATAGATAGATATAGATAGATAGATAGATAGATAGATAGGAAAGCGTCTGCAAAGAAAGAAAGAAAGGCAGATACAAATATAGATGATAATTTGATAGAAATGACGGAAGACAACAGAATAGGAAATATATATATACATATATATATATATATATATATAGAGAGAGAGAGAGAGAAAAGACAGAGAGAGTGAAAGAAAGAGAGAGAAATAGTATATATATAGAGAGAGCGAGAGAGTGATTGGCTATGAAAGAAACTGAATATTTGATAATTTTTTCAGCAATATGTTTTCCAAATCTTCAAGAAAGATATTAAGAATATTATCAGATTAATTATATATAAAATGGAAACAATGGCGGCTATTGTTGATATGTAATTAAGCTTTCGTGAAGAACGAAAGTTTAAAAGGAAAGATTGAATTTCAATCCGTTCTTATTTGCACTGAATTAAATGTAACTGATGCCGGTTAAAATTTAAGATGGCCGCTTCAAAGGAATTGAATATGCGATAGGCTCCTCTAGGAGTAGTTTCGCACAACACAGGATGCTGGTATAAAACCAAAATATTTAACTAACAACTCGAGTCATGCACTTTGTCAGATTTTGATATTCTTCTTGTACTCCACAAATTCTATTTTTCCATTTTTTTCATTATTACGCACTAACATGCATGAATAAATGCCGAAGAATTAAAGATGTTTTTTTTTTATTTCTGTAATTACCAGTTGAACCAGTTATTTTTATATGTGCAAGTTTCGTTATGTTGCTAAGATTTTTCATTGTTCCTCGAATTTATTGGTTTTCAAATTCCTGGGACTTCTAGAACGTTCTTTGTTCTTCAATTCTAAAATCTTTTTAAATTTCATCTTTCGTTCCCAACTTGTATTTCCGTTACTGTATCCTTAGAAAAAGCTCCATTGATCCATTGTCTATCTTCAGCTGCATATTTTTTTCTGATTAACTTCCTGCGGCCAGGTATTATTTTAAAATTTTAAGGATAAAGTAATTTTCACTAAATGACTTACCATCTGCTTAAACATGAGCAATAAACTGTTGAACGTATATTTTACTTTTAACCATGATTCTCAACAAGATAAAGCAAAAAATATCACGTTTGATATACAAATAATATTCGAGAAAAACGAGCAAAAATAATATACCATATTGTTTTGAAATGTACTCAGCTGAACCAGTTTCCCTAAATCTAAACCAAGCGTCAGATTTTTTTTTCTCTAAATGATTTTCATCTTTGGCTCGATAACATTTTAACACTTAGTACAAAGGTTAGTAAAATTCAAAATACACTTCTAAGATTTTCCTTACATTACGCAATCTATAATGCTGGTAATGTTGCATCAATTTAAGAGAAATCGATAACGCAAAATAGAAAATTCAATGAAGTGATGAAAAAAAAAAGCAAAGTAGTATAACAATTGAACTGGTGAAATATTTTCAAAATCGATGTTTATACGTTTTGCTAAATAATTAAGTCACAAGGGAAGCATGCATATGTAGAATTCCTCACTTAGTGAAATAATGATTTTCAATAGATCCCCAGTGTTAATGTGATCATTAATCTGTGCTAGTTTGAAGGCATAAGAAATGCAAATTTATTTTAAAGTGGAATATGTTCCATGGACATATACGGCAATAAGGGGGCAGGAAATGGATACCAGTGTAATTTGTATGTTGCTCACATGCTCAGTCTATGGTATTCTCAGTATCCTTCTGTAGAACCACCTTTCTGTTACTACAAATCTCGTCTTCATCTGTGAAGAGATTGTTCAGCATTTACTGCCATATATGAAGAACGATATTAGATAAGAGTTCAGTACTTTTTCTTTTTTTCTGACGTAATTTTTCATAATAATTTGCTCATCTTTTGGAAGGTAACTTTCCCTATGCCAATGTGTCTTCGGATTTCCTTGTTGCATTTTCTGTCTTCGTTAAAAGAAACTTCCCAGATATATTTAAATTATTGTAATTGCTTGATTTTGGTATCTAGAATTTGTCATTTGTTGGTTGGGGCACTTTTGCTAACATCCATACATTGTCTTCTTGCAATTGATGTTTAGTCTTTTCTTCTCTCTTTCCTTCACTAAATTCTGTAGTTCTTGGAAAAAAAAAAAGTTTAAACTCATGAATAACTCACTACAAGTTGGTTGTATGTCTTCCGGAGTAAGTTTCGTATTTTTCTCCAATACCAAGAGATGATATTTCAAAACAGTTAAAAACCAAGATATCCATCCACACAAACCCTAAATTAGTTGTAGCAGAAGGTCTGCAGTATGAACATCGGACTTATTAAAGACCTGGCGTTTATCTTGTCAAACAAAGAAAACGGCATCCAACCAAATATAAGCTTATTATCCCCGTCAGACATTATTGTAAGCCTGGGGTTTATGTGTCCCTGGAAGAAAATTAAACGTTAGCTATCAAATACTGACGCAGTAATTCATAATTTCCCACCGAATACTTCGCTAAAGCAGATTTTACAAGATCAATCACTTGAATAACATCCATTTTGTCTGGTTTTAATTCACCTTATTGATTCTATGCTAAAGAGCCAATTCAACGCGGTGCAGACTATTGAATTGTAGACCTTGTGGCCTCTTTAATTCAGTGATCTGGCCACTTTGCCATCATCCTAGAACATGCTGGTTGAATTATTTCCACAATCTGTTGTTCATTCCACCATACAGGCTAGGAAGATTGCCAGCGCCTAATATGCTGAAAGGGTGATAGGACATGGGAATTGAGAAGAGTGGTAGCTGGTGTTGTAAGGGTTGGGATGAGACGCGAGTCTTGAAGAGAGCGACGGTGTTGGACATTAAGATGAGTCGAAAAACGTGGATGATACTGTGTGGTCGTGTGCCAGATAATAGCCTATCAGCTTCACTTCTTTATATTTTTGCCTTCCAACTCTCGCGGTGAAAATGAAATTGTAATTTAAAATGGAAAGTTTTAAGGCAACCACAGATGTAAGTAAATGACTCGAGTTTCCATTGAACATTTTCGATAAGCTCTTTCTTTGTTTTCTCTTGGCTTCTTCTTCTTCTTCTTCTTCTTCTTCTTCTTCTTATTATTATTATTATTATTATTATTATTATTATTGAGCACACCAAGATAGGCACGCTGGGGAGAAAATAATGAAAGCTCAATATTCCCAACAGAACACCCCAGACTGATAAGTCTGATACCAGGCACATCATCACCGCCAAGTGTGCGCGATACGGTAACAAATTTTGATAAAAGCAGCACTAAACTTGAAGGTGGGGCCCAGTTAGAAATATCTTCAGGTCTGCTAACAAAATTGATTAAACCCGTCACCAAGTGAAGGTGTACTTATGTATTTAGATGTGACTCCGAAGGCGCCTTGGTTGCCTCATCCTTCAAACTTAGAAAAACAACTAACTTTACAATGCCCGGCTAGCATGATTTCCCACTGACCTCGTCAATTAACCCATTAATACTCCCTTAAAATCTGATATTGCTTAAATTATTAATTATTAATACGTCCTCAAAATCTGTTATTACTTAAATTATCAATTATGAATGCCCTTTTAAAATTTGATATTACTTAGAAAAATAAAATAAAAATCTTGTATTAATTAAACGTATCTAAAAAAATCCTGTGTTAATTATAGGTTTCTAAATATTCGATATAAATTATGTTTATAAAAACCGGCATTAATTATCGGTTTCTGCCTATAATTCATCAATTCCCAACGTCTCCAAAATGGGATAGTGGAAATTAATAGGTTACGGAATATTTTTCTTGTTAGATTTTGAGAGGGCTTGGTTTCTGTAAAGATTTGGATTAAAAGGGTTAAAACTGCGTTTGCTAAAATGACAAACCAAAATTGAAAAGCAAAAATATAGCTTTATTTATTTATTTTTTTAGAGTAATCAATTCCTTCCCTTTTAATTTAAATTTAAGATTTAATCACGTAATGTTAGAAAAAAATATTACCGTTTTTATTATCTGAAATGCCCATTTCTGAAATACTTTAATATTACCATAATTTGCCTTTTCACCAATCCTACGACATATGCTCTCGCAGTTGTATTTTGTCTTGTTTTGTCTTGATCTTTAATTTCAGCGATTTTATTTATTTTTACGGGTTTCTGTGAATTTAGATTTTGTCAGCTGACTGTGCGTATTTTATGAATGGGGATCTGAAATTTAAACATGGAATTGCACGAGAAGAATAAATTGGCAATTGTTACGATACATCAATTACCGAGGGCAAAGGCAACCTTTCGAGAAGAAATTGCCCTAGCTAAAACTTTAATGGTAGTTGGCGCGGAATTTGCCTCATCTCTCACATCACACTGCAGAGTGCGACCTGAAAGAATGGTCAGTAGCAATGAACAGTACAAAGATTGATCAAGTGATACAATATTGATTTTAAGCCTGTGAACTGCTTCTTAAAATTCGTTATTTTGTACTACCGTTACATCATTTACATGCAAGTTCCAGATTTTTAAGGACATATATGTGTCTATGTGTGTATGTATTTCTACGTGTGTGCATGTGCATGTGTGTGCATACCTATAACCTAGCGTGTAGGAGAGATTTACAAGACAATCTCACGTACGAGAGTTGAATGAAAAGTTCATAGGCTGACCAAGGTAGAAATTTAAGTAGAGGGACAAGTTGGTTGCAATCGCTATCTTGAAGCCTGTTCATCTTTTGTCCTTTCCTCAGTCCTCGCTATACTCAGTACTTTTCTCTCACTTTCACTTCATATAACCACCTGTGTACTAGTGGCATTTTCGCTTTTCTTAGGGGTGAAATAATTAAAAAAAAGACGTGCATGAATAAAAACAAAAGGGAAAACATACTTTAGCCGACGCGTTTCGTCCTCTGCGGGACTTTGTAAAGGAAACTACAAAGATGTTATTTTGTAACAAGTATTTATATACAAGAGCAGAAATGTTATTGGTTTTTCAATTTTTTTAAATTTAAGAACGGTATATGTACCAGAATACAACAGCTGGGTAACGTCTTGCTGCATTCTGATAAACTTGCATGTCAGTCTACAAAATGGTGTGTCTACTTAGCATTTTTATCTTAATCAGCCTATGAATTTTCCAGTCGACCCTTGTATAATACACGTTTGTGAGGCATGACTAACAAAATATAGTGGCTATTACAAATTTAGCTATGAATAAGCGAGTTCAAATTCAAATGGAGATTTCGTGCGAGCAAAGGCATCGACGAATTCCGAACACTAGCTCAACAATCGATTGATTCCAAACACGATGTCTATTATGATCTTATTTGAACCCGAGACGGCCACACACACACACACACACACATATATATATATATATATATATATATATCTTAGCTTATTCATATCTATCTATCTAGCTAGCTATCTATCTCTTTTCCTCTAGATATCCTAGTTTATACATATCTATCTATCTATCTATCTATCTATCTATCTATCTATCTATCTATCTCTCTCTCTCTCTCTCTATATATATATATATATATATATATATATACATGCATACATACATGAACTGATTCAGCCACATAGCTCTTCCAGTAAAACAAAGCCAAAAATAGTGCTTTTTAGTTCACATTCTTTGCCGATTCTCGGAACATCCATATCATAGGGATTCAGGTGCGTGAAATAATGCACACATTATCCAGATCACTAATCACTATCTTTGCTATTACGTATTTCGCTTTGAATTTTAAGGAATATATATATATATATATATATATATATTAGTGAATATATATATAATATCCAACGTCAGTGACACTACTCGGAGTTTCATGAACTGCATGAAACTCCGAGTAGTGTTATCGACGCAGGATATAATGTATATTCACTAATATATAGCTCTGTTTCATAACATTGAGCACTCTTTTTATAACACCTTAGGAATAAATATACTTACGTACGTGCAAGTATTTGTGCGTGTATGTAAATTTTTAGACGCACGCACACATACACAAACACACACACATATATATACATATATATATATGTGTGTGTGTGTGTCTGTGTGTGTATTACTTCAAATATTATAGTGAATACTCATATTTCAAATAAGCGCCCCAAGTAATAAAAGTGTCGAATTAAAAATAAACTCATTTCTTCTTATTGAACCGCTCAATTCACAGCATTATATATATATATATATATATATATATATATATATATATATATATATATATATATATATATATATTTTTTTTTATTAGTATTACTTCATAAGATTTGTGTTTTTGTGTAACCTATCAAAAGAACTCTAAACGTTCATTACAAACTCCGTATATAACGAAAATAATTGTTTCGCATTGAGATGACAGCCAAAAATAATCTCTTACTGGATACAAAAATTAGTTTCCTCAGTTCTAATTTGTGTTTGATATTCCTTGACAGAATTTAGCTTTAAAACGGTTTCATTAAAATTATTGCATAAATTAAATATTCAAATGTATTGCTCTCTTTCATGATTAACTATGAAGCCGACGGCTTTTTACAACTGGTGCTTCTGCTATGCATTTAAAGATTCTTGATAACATATAAAGAAGAATCTGCAAAGTTATTAGTCCCAACCTGACATCTTAGCTTCAGTAACGTGGCTTCCCAGTGCCTTTTCTTTAACTATTTTCATGGTAAATGTTCTGATGAAATTTCGTCTCTGATACCTAGATATATGAATTTAGTTGTACTACTAGATTGCTGGCAATGTCTCATCTTACAATTGAAATGGCTCGATGTAACCGTATATTCTTTGCTAACAGGTCCTTTTCTCGCTTGTGGAACTCTCTTCCGTCTTCCTGCTTTCCACTCAACTTTGATCTTCAAAAAAGTAAATTCAGTATCATGTCATTTTCTGTACTTATATTGTTCCTTGCCGATAATGTAGCTAATAGTGAGTAGTTTGACGCTTTCCGAGTTCGACCCATCTTCTTCGCCAAAGAGTGTTGCATGTCAGTGATTGGACGTTCCTTATCAATATGGCTATCAATGAGAAAGATTACGGATTCTGAGGGATCTATGTCTTTTAACAAGTAAATTAGTGCAAAATAACATTAAATTAACCATATATAAAAAAAAAACAATATACCACCTCTCGTGATTGCGAAGTTTTTTTTTATCAACATATGTTTATACATTGGAGACATTGTTGATTTTTTCAGCTCTTACTGCACGCTAATTAATCGTGACAGTCTTTTAAAATTGAGGAACAACTCCACAGAAAATAGGAATCTGACCTTAGTTTTCTCGTACATTGATTTTGTTTTTCAAGTTTCTTTTAATATCTCCGTTGGTTTTCAGCTTCACTTGTAGGATTGCCTGTTTCCATTAAGTCTACAAATTCTAATTAATTACTTAAAACATAATTAAATCAATTCCATAAACTGATTTTTTTGAAAAAATCATTAATAACTCTAATTCAATTATTTATTTTCATATTACCGCCTTCTCTGAATCTAGGGGTGGGTGGAAGTGAACAAAAATTCGCAAAATCTAAAATTCCTACAACATTTTTTTTTTCGGCGATTCAAATATGTAGAAAGCGAAAAAGTGAAAATGAAAATAGCTTACAATTTTTTTTGTTTTTTTTTTAGTGTTCTAGGTTTTTATGTTTATGTGCCAAATACTAGACTGGCCACCAGAGAAATCAATCCTAGCATTATTGTCTTCAGTTTTTGAAATATGTAGGTAGGACGAAACTAAATTAATTATATGAAAGGAAAGATCGGACATGTGATATAACTGTGAGAACGATTTTTTTTTTAATCTCTATGCATTGTATTCAGGGTCAGCCTTAGAAGGAGCAAAACTGATTTAGAAACATTTTTTTGTTGGCGCGCTGCTTCCTAACCAAGGCCTTATTAGAAACTGTGACGCGTATATTATCTTTTATTTTTATTTTTTATTTTTTTTGTCACATTGTGCGGATTTATACAGAATGCATATGTTAGTTAATGTAAAGTAAAAAGACATTAAAAAAATATTTAAAGTGTATACTGACTCAACTGACATTTTAAGAATTCAGAAGAAAAGTGAAATCATTGTTCTGTAAAATTTGCTAGTGTTGTATGAATTTTAGATTAAATTACCGTAGCGAGGCGCCTCTATAGGCATTCGGTCTGTTTGAAAACAATAGAAACAGTTGGCTTCAGGCTGGTTATGATTGTATCTTTCAAAGACGATGAGAGCTTACGTACACACCTAATACATACATACACACACACACACAAACGCGCGCGCGCACACACACACACACACACACATATATATATATATATATATATATTTTTTTCCTCCCCAGTAGCACGACTCGGATTTTCATGCACAACGCAATCTTTTATATTATATCGAGCACTATTTTATTAACACCAGTACTCAGTGTGCTATATATATATATATATATATATATATATATATATATATATATATATATATATATAGCTAATATTAGTGGTAAATATACACATACATATGTAAAATATATAAATATATATACATAGGTGCATACGCATACATGTATATTTTTTTAATAAAAAATTCCAAGATAGAATCCAGGTAGAACTCAATGTCCAGGACAGAGTAAGGATATATTAAAAAGGCTTAAACATTAATATTCCATGGTCATAATTTATTCCATTGGATTTAAATCATCAGACCTACAAATTCAAAAAGAAAACAGAAAAAAAAACTCCGGAAATTACTTACACTCTCTCTAAATTCTATTATTATTTCCGGGTTCCATTTTATTATATATATATATATATATATATATATATATATATATATATATATATATATATATATATCGCTAAATGATCGGATTTGTATCCTTGAAACAAAAAATTATGAATTGTATGTGCGTTTAAAACTCAGTAAATTTAAAAATAAGTTATTCGAAAATTCGCTTGAAGATGAAACAGAACTAATGCTTTGAATTTAATTATATAATTCAATTTAAAGTTTTTAGCTTCGGTTTTTGAAACATGTTAATTCCTGTGTAGCGAAGGAACCATATTTTTAAATCAGTTAATTTATAATATTTATGCTCTGTGAATTTACATTGACCACTGTTTTGTAAAAATAAAAATATCAATAAGAACACCGGATTACATATCTTACTGTACTGTTCTTTCTTTTTACTATTATATATAATATATATATATATATATATATATATATAAAGAAATATCGTCTTAAGATGGCCTGACGATTGCATCTAGCATGAAACAGACTGTCGCCTCTATGTGTTGATTTCTATGTTCACATATATATATATATATAGTTAAAGAATGTTGGTAAATGATCAGTTTATTGTGCTGATCTAGTAAGTATCTTATTCACCCTGCTATACTCTACCTTTACAAAAGACAGATCAGACCAAAAATCAGTTTCACTGCTATACTTAGGCTGTAGTCGCCACATCCACACTTGCCTGCCTTGATAGAGTTGAAAAGCGTCTACGCATCCTTATTGGTGATGGCTTATTTTCCACTTCACAACCCCTTTTCTCACAGACGAAAACGTCGCGACCCTTTCGCTGCTCTATCGCGTTTATTTCGACGGGCTAGATTCCTTAGTCCCACTAGAACCGATCTTTACAACTGAAACCCACCATGCCACGTACACAAGTGTAAATTATCCCCATTTCCTTTGTCTCACATTAGTAAAAATTAAGTTCCACTCTGACACCCTCATCCCAAGAACAGTTGATTTGGGAAACAAACTCCCGTTAGGATGCTTTTCACAAACTCTACAATTTTGACCTCTTTAATTCTGCGGTTAACCTTTATCTTTATTGCGTAAAACCATCAATTTCACTTCTTCCCTTTCCTTACGTTCATTAAACACCACACACTATCCCTCTAGCTTGAGTGGCACTTAGGCCTTATATTGGGTAAACATTAGTATAAAAATATGTATGTGTGTGTCATACAATTAATGGATTATTCTGGCATTATTGCAATAATGTTATCTTTAGCGGATACATATTTTTGTGTAGACGTCCCTGCTATTTGGAACCGGCCAAGAGAAGAAGACGTCACAGGAGAGAATAATTTCGGGAAGCACATTTTCTTTAGTAGTACTCCTCGCTCTCTTGGCCGGCTGCTACTAATTTCACTGCTTAAAATAAAAAGGATGTCTACTCAAACAATCGAATTGGAAATTTTTATTTTCGGAACCATTAACTACTTTCCGATATAACCATTTGGTTACCACGTAAATCAGCAGAAATTTATGGCAAATAGGAAAACAAGCAAATTCATATTTACAATCAGGAATAAACTGATGAACTTTCTGTGACGTATAATGAAGAAAGAGAGCCTGGCAAATTTAACACTCACGGGATATAAAAGAATGTGAAAAGCATCGAGTAACCTACTAAACGTGTTCCTATGAATAAATGGCAGAATCGTGAAAAAAGCGATTGTAGAATGTCAGAAGTTACTTAGAACAACAAAACATTGGAATCATAACTACCTGGCAACTTTGTCTATACATATTTTACAGTACATTGCGTTCTATTTATATCTACCTTAAAAAGTGTATCTGCCCGTTTACATGAATATATATATATATATATATATATATATAGAGAGAGAGAGAGAGAGAGAGAGAGAGAGAGAGAGGGGAGGAGGTATAGATAGATAGATAGATAGATAGATAGATAGATAGATAGATAGATAGATAGATAGATAGATTAATGGTCAGAGTTGAATCAGACCAGCAAACAGTTGTATTAAAAAGTGTTCAATACATGTGCGAAAAAATAAAATAAAAGTAAAAATAAAATAAAAGTAAAAATAAAATCATTATGGTATCCTCAGACGATTTTTATCAATTGACCTCCCAACGCATTATTTTGAAAAAAAAACAAACTAATGAACGCCATATTATTTTTAAAGAATAAACGAACGCACGACGTTGAGTATGGTAGAAAGGTGGGAGGAGCAGGAGGAGGAGAAGCAGAAGAAGGGGAATTAAACTGTTCTTCGAAATTTTGAAATTTATATATATATATATATATATATATATATATATATATATAGTGCAGCAGAAGTACTTGCCATAAATACATCCCCCACATACTGGTAAAAATTGACTACATGAAGAAAATATTGCTACTAATGTCGTATCATTTTGTGGAAAGTATTTCTAGAGGCAATTCTGCTACAGCCTACACACACACACACACACACACATATATATATATATATATATATGTTTCTGTGTGTGTGTGTTTGCGTATAATTTAAAGTGAATATGATAAAATTAGTGTAAAAATTCCGTTCAGAACAATAGTTAAGAATTCAATACAGAAATAGACCAAGAATAAAATTGAATTTTAAATTTTCTATATGTATATATATATATATATATATTTACATATTTTTGTGTGTATATATATATATATATATATATATATATATATATATTTTTGTGTGTGTGTGTGTGTGTATAATTTGTATATATATATATCTATATAGATAGATAGATAGATAGATGTACGCATTTCTGCCCCGACACACATACTAACAGACGATCAATTACAGATCCAATCGCATGAAGGAATTAAAGGCCTTAAAAGGCCCACTTCTTTAGTGAAAAAAAAAACAACTGAACTTTATTTCTCCGTCAGCAACGTATAAGAATTTCAGGTCTTTCAGTCGTCAATTTTATGCCATGACAACTGCTCTAAGCCGATAGTTTTGCTCATGAATTTATTGGCAGAAACAGTTTTTACCATTTTTATTCTGAACATAAATTCCTCCGAGAAATGAGATTTATTAATACTCAGTGATTATTCTCAAAGCATCGGAAAGAATAAAATTTAAGAGAATGCTCGTTTAAATAAAAGACTTGTTTATTTTTTCGTTTCACTTTCATTTGTGAGAAGAGATTATTATCTCAAAGAATTTTCATAAACTGGCTCAGCGAAAATAATACTAGTTATTAGAAAGTTCGATTGATGAAATATCAAGGATTGTTTTGTTTTGTTTTTTTTGTTTTTTTGTTTCTGTATAAAGTTTGATTTTATGTTAGACTGATGCAAAAGTTTCCAGCATATTTTGCAAAATCATTAATTTCAATTCCTAGCCAAATCATTCAGCCATCAAAATATTTTCTTTCTTTTTCTATGATCTTAAGCCACTTTTCACGTTTTCCATCTTAAAAGAACGATTTTCGGTTTCATTCGGTTACTTCTTCGTTGAATTTTCCCATACCTTGAACATATAAAAAATACTGAACAAACAAGGATTGTTGCATGCCGTGAAAGAAATGCTAATCTGAAGATTACAGATGAATAATATGTAGAAAGAATGTCTATCCTGAATAGTTGTTTTCTGCAACGCATTTTCAAATGGGGGGTAGATTCCATCCTACAATAAAATCAACGGCCGACTTGATATAAGAAGGATGGGATAGGCTGGGGTAGTTTGGCACAACACCGAAAATTTCAACCAAACCAAACATTAACCGTAAAACTCGTGCCAGGTACTTAAAAAGACTCGTCAGATGGGGGATCATAGGGATGCAATACATGGCTTCAAACACGTTAGAAATATATAAAGTTTCAACCGCTTTCTCAGATTCCATCGAATGAAGCCTATAGGTCTGAGTGAGGACTATCATTCTTCGAACCTCGTGGACTGAAGCTACAGAACCACGAACAAAAAACTGTATCAGATAATAGAAACCACATCATTTGAGAATATTTAACTACAGCCAGAACTAAAATGGAAGATACAAGCAACTCCAAGACAAAATAAGGATGAGGTTGACATTTCACGCTACTTCAAACAAAGGCTAGGAAGGAAACTCCCATTGGAAAGAGCAATAACAGTTACTGAACTTGAAAAACCCATTTTCCGGTAAAACCGTTTTAATATTACGATTTTAATCTTCAGCCGACAGTCGAAATGGCTGCTCGGTCAATAATTGCCGAATGTTTCCTTATAAAGAAATAGCTAATATTACAATTACCTTAAATGTTCAACACCATTCTCAAAAGCCAGTTGTTCACTAAAGCCTTGTATAGTAAGTGTTTCACAAGAAATTTATAAAACAAATATCTTTGAATACAAAAACAGAATTTTTCACTCCGAGTTGATTTCTTGGCTGAGATATTAATGGCTCTCGTGGATTTAATCACGATTTCCTTCATTTTGTGCTAAATTGATTTTTCATCATTAGTAATTATCTTGTCCCCAGATGGATTTTTCTATGTCAAGCAAGTAAAGAAAAACAATCGTTTAAATATTAACACATGTTCTTTTCTGTAATTTCATAAGAAACTAATCTCTTAGTTTTATAATTTTCTTAGAATTAAAAAATATTAGGTACTGCTAGCACAAGCAACAAAAGCTGGGTAAAATTTAAGTTGGAGTAGGGACAGATAATTGGAGAGATAGCAAATAAGACAAGAGCTACAAAGGACAGGAAATTGTGGAGAGCCATGATCGCCAATGTCCTGAAGGGGAATATATTTTACAGTAAGGTTAATCCTTTACAAGGCCGGGGCCACTCGAGGTAGAGGTTTATATTAGAAGGCAGTTTGTGCGTATAGGAGTGGAAGATAATGATTAACCCGTGCCTTGAATAGATTAAGATTGTAATGATCGGAGAAACATCTTCTTGGGAGTTGGTTCCACAGTGCAATAGTTTGTGGGAAGAAGCTGGAACTTATTTCTCACCGATTCAATACGGAGGGAATGTGGGCGGTTTACTATTTTGTAAGTGGCAGGCCGCGTCCTTGCCGTGAAGGTTTGAATTGGCGGAACCAGGGAATGTAGTTTGTCCGAGCACTTTCTGTGGAAGTAGCGACAGAGAAACGAGTGACTCGCCACTTCTCGACGGTGGTCAAGTGGTTGGATGGTGGAGAATAAGGGCTCGGATAAATTTTGGTCTCTATCAAAGGTGGAGAGTGAGGTCTGCCAGCTCCTGTCCAAATATAACAACATTACTCCATTTTTGGCCTGATCTGGCTCTCGTAAATGTAACGGTTAGCAGGAGGAATTTGGTACTTACTAGTGTCGTCCAGGGAGTAGATCATTTTACCTGCATCCATAGCAATGGATCGTATGCACGAGTTCCACATGAGGTCAGCCCATAGAAGAAGAAAAAGAATGATGGCGAAATATACATTGCACGCAGTTCACAATACTCATAAAGGAAACCAGTTGCACTTGGAGGTTGACCAGGTCTCGGCCGCGGAATAGTGAAGCATATGAATCCGTTTAGCAGTTGTGGGAAAGATTTGTAATACAGATGGCTGTAATAGAGACGGTTGTGTATAACTGCCTCGAGAGCGAATTGTGGGTAGTCTCTCACACACCGCAGACAAAAAAATGTAAGTTCCACGTGTCCGAGTAGATAGCACAGACTGACCGCGAGTAAATAACGAACTATTGGATGAAATAAAGAGTTCATTAATGTAATTTCAATTCACGTGCTTTCATTCAATCGGCACCCCCTCCTTCATTATAAAATACACTTCTAAGATTTTCTAACAATGTAAAATGGATTCTTTCCATGAATCTAAAACTCAAAAGATTCTGTTCGGTTTTCATTGGATGGTACTTTCAGGAATTCTACCATGACAGGATTCCATCAGAGAATTTCTGTACTTGTTAAAACGTTTTGTGTAGAAACATGTCTAATAATTTTTTATCAAAACACTTCAATTAATATTTTCAAAAAAGAATCAATTTAGTGAATATCCCAGTGCAAGCTTTTTAAACTTTAGTACTAATTAAATCCAAACGCTATCCTTTGATTACCTTGAAAATGAATGCAAAGGGAAGTAATTTAGGGAATTGCTTTGAAAATGAAATATAATAAAGAAAAAAATGAAAATAAAAATCCTTTACAAGCCATAGTAATCATAATTGTCTCTAGAACACTTTCTCAAAACAAAATTCGTCATCTGCAATCAATTTAATTTTTGTATTTATTACTATTTCTTTTAAATTACAAGTTTATTTAGAACCTGAAGAAATAAGAAGCATTGCTGAAGATACCAATACCCACGCTTGTATTCTGTCGTTTATAAATATGTCTGTATGCGACAAACCTGCATATAAGACATCCTTATTCCTTTATTTAAACTGGATAATTTTTTGCATATTTTCAGAATGTTATTATGCATTTTGAAAATTCGTAATAGTATATTCAATATAAAATGTAATCGACTTTTTTTCGTTTTGGTTTATATTTTGCATATTGGAAATATATTTCGCCAAGTAGTTTCAAAAGAATAAATATGTTGCAGATAAACATACTGTTGATTGCGTCAACCGCGGATGGGTGAAACTATAGTTAAGATTGTGGCTGGCGAGTTCGTCGATAGTAAAGTCATACTGTATATTATTTTGTTTCTGTACTCGAGGAGTTTACACATAGTTTGTATCTGGAAGCTCATACCGAAGATCAAGGGATAATAGACAATAAGTCTCCTCAGTACTCCAGAACTCTACTCAGTATTCTTGCTGTCCGCTTTCAATTCTGTTTCGGAGTTCCATTTATTTTCAGCCTTTTCTGCCGAGGGTGGGCAATTACAAGCACACCAATAGGTACAGGCGTTATTTTGACATTTTTCCAGTTTTCTACTAATGTGTAGATATTTATCCAACTTTTCAGTCTTTTTTTTTTTTTAATTTCACTATGCAGACTACAGGATCAACGACATCTACACATCTGCTTTTCTATTTTGCAATGCTTAGAACAGGTTATTTGTCCTGAATAATGGGATCATAGTGAATTTTAAAATCCCAAAGAATATTGTTTGATCTAATACTATTCATACATTACCGTTATTCATAAATTCGCATGTATTACCAGCAGATAAATGTTTTTAATCATTAAAGAATAACATCATGGCTTTTCAAATCTCCAGTATTTGTCTCTGTATCCTGAAAGACCGAGTTATCATCTGTAAAGTTTGAGTCCTTCCTCGGACTTCCGAATCATTCGATCTCGACTCCAATGTTTAGGATTGCCTATAAATATGGTCATGGATCCTTTCTTCAGTATTTGTTTCGCTTGGTTAGCAATTCTTTGGCTTGTTGCAAGGAAGATTACAGTTCGGTCCCGTATTTAGTTTCCTTTAAGGTTATTCTGTGAGGTTTATTTTAAAATGGTTGTACTAAATAAATTTGTTGTCCACTCAGTTCTTTCTTCTGTCTTTGAATGACCACCAGTAGCGTATGGTTTATTCATTCTTACAGCATCTCAACCTCAATGGGTTATTTAATGCCGACATGATTTTTCTAATACGTTTGTAAGAATAGAATATTTATTCTTCGTAAAAAATCATTTGCAGATCAGTTTTCATTGACATATTTTTATAAAGATCGAGAGTTTGATTTGGTTTAGTTTGTTTTACAGTATATCAACCTCAATGGATGTTTTAATACCAACAAGATTTTTTAGGAGACGTACGTATGAATAGAATATGTATTCTTTTTAATCAGTTTGTAGATCAAGTTTAATTGACGTATTTTTGTAAAGATGTTTTTTTTGTTGAGAGTCAAATGTATTGCTAGTATTTTTTTTAAAATAGTCACTTCTACTATAAAAATGTATTTTTATACTTTCACGGTGTTTTGACCCCAATTTGGAAGTTAACTATTTGCCCATAAGTGGGACCCGAACAAGTCCTACCACCTCGGATTAAGGTGAACCTAGGAACAACAGAAATTAAGAGTTGGTTCTATGCTCCTCAAAATCTTTCGATCACAGGCCTTGCTTCCTTATCGTCATACCCAGGATGAGCCTCCGGTAGTATTAGAATAAGCATCCACCCGAAAGCCATAAAAAAATAACTGTCGTTAAATTAGGCTACACTCATAGCTTGACTCCCGGGTATACACGGTTGACTATCAAGGAAGCAGTTGCTACTTGTGATGCGTAAATCTGTAATCAAACCATGTTATTTTTACAATGATTTGCACACATTATAAGGCCAAAGAGCCACTCGAGGTAGAGGCTTACAGATTAAGAGCCACTACCCTAAGCAAGAAGGTAATGCCACAAAGACGCAAGGGGTACCAGAAGTGAAATAGAAGGAAAACGCTTTGGAATAAACCAGAAACCCAATCCTAAAAAGGAAACAAGGGATAAACTTCTACTACTATTCAAAAACAGGGAAGGCATGTGAACCGGGCGATATTTCATTTGACTTTGTCACGAGCCTTGTGTCATTGTTACCGAAGATTATTATTATTATTATTATTATTATTATTATTATTATTATTATTATTTCAAGTTATCCTCATCTGCTGTTTGGCATAATCCTTTACCAAGTTATTGACTGAGACCTCAGGTAAAGGTATTCTTAGAAACTTATTTTGCATATAACGTTGAGAAAGTTTTCCTGTGTATGTGAACCATCCTTTTGTAGATTAGCTTGTGGTAACTTTCCTGGCATTTCCTTAATGCATTTATTATTATTATTATTATTATTATTATTATTATTATTATCGTTCCCACTTTTTACGGATCTGCTTTTTTTACAACCTTTTTCCCACTCTGCAGCAACAGCTAAAATGATAATCATATGTAACTCGAGAAGAGAAAATAATTGTATAATCAAGGTTGGAAAAGAAAACCCCATCAGTTCGGAAAAGAGCTATAAGAGCTATTGAACTTGAGAATTCTTTTTTTCCTGAAAAACTGTCTGAAGAGATAGATTTTATAAATTTCAACTGACAGTAGTACCAGCTGCTTGGTCAATGAATGCCGAACGTTTCCTTAGAAGGAAACGACCAGTATTACCATTACTATTAGCATTACTTGAGACCTGAGGTCAAAAGCTAAACAGGATAATGTCGATAGAAACAAAGTCAAGAATTCTGAATTGCTACGTATATCAAATACAGGGGGAAGTAAGGTCACATTGGTGGGAAAGTGACTGAAGTCGAGATGCTTGGTTAGGGTCGATTATATTACAGATCCTTCTATGGATTTTGTCAGGAATGTCTAGATGTACAACGGGAGCACCAGGCCAGATATAGCAGCATCATTCAATACACGGACGAATCTTTTGTCTTTTCCCCAATCCTCCCTATGTTCAGTCTTCTCTTTCACTTTCATTCCCTGGAACCAACTGTGTACTAGGGGCATTATCGTCTTGCTAGGGGTGAAATGATTAAAAGGAAAAAAATCGTTTCGTGGGATTTCCTAATGCATTTATTATTATTATCATTATTATTTTTCATATCTGGTATACCTGATTCATATAGATGGAAATCGAATAACATGATTGAATATCTTCAATATTTTCTTCCCTTTTATCAGTACCAAAGTCTAAGTTGTTTCAGTTTTATGGACTTTGAGAACGAGAAAACCAAAAAGCTGAAACATTTCAAACTTTCTTGGCTTATTGTAACTAACTTCAGTACACCTCTGATTATTGGAACGACTTTTCCTATTCATATCGTATAGTTACTTTATTACAAGTTAATACCATGATATTTCTCTTCTATCACTGTGTTCGTAACGCACTCCCGACATGGAAAGCTTTAATAATTTAATTCTGACTTGATATTTGAAACAGATCTTTATCTAATACGATTTAAACAATGTCTTCTTTTAAACTCGATACCAAATTCGATTCCTATAAAATCTCACTTAGCCTACGACCGATACTATTGGTCGGGAACTGGAGTATTAAGCTCGAATACCATTTCCCAATTAGTAACTAAAATTTGTTTAGTTCTGGTACATTGCCTCAGGGATGAGTCACCAAGTAAGATGAAACGCGATAGTATATGAGATGTGAGAACAGCTTGCTCACTATTAAACCATGGTGACGCGCCCCGATTGCTATTTCTTGGCGTACATGTTGAATACGTGTATCGTTATATATAATTACATTTTGTTTTCATTCTTCTTTTCGTTTCCCGAGGAGATCCAATGAAAATGTCACTTTCACCATTTGAAAGATCTGTTAATTTTTTTTTTTTTTTTTTTTTTTACCGTACCAAAAACCAAGTAAAGTACGAACAAACAAGAAAAATTTCAAAGAAAAGAGTGCTGGACTGTTATGTGTTGTAAGTCTTCTTCAAGGGCAATGAATGTTGGATACTCTTCTCACAAATGAAGAAAAAAACCGAAGAAAACAAAAAATGTTCTACAGAAAGATGCTGAGAATACCATGGAAGGCGTGCATAAGCACTAAAGAAGTCTTAAGAAAAATGTAAACAAAAAGGTCATATACACAGAATCAGAAAGAGACTGTTGAAATTTCTTAATCTCATAATGAGGAAGGAGGGCTTGGAGAATTTGTGATTCCCATTATATATCGAAGGAAAAAAAACGACAAGAGAAGGCCACCTACCTGACGAGTGTATGTGAATAGATGGCCGGATATTTAGTGGGAGGCTTTGCAAAGTTGCTAAGAGTGTCAAGGGATAGAATACTGTGGAAAGCTATGACCGCCCACGTCCTGAAGGAACACGGCGCATAACAGAATAAAAGAATATCCACTAGCCAAGGTGAAGGTCAAGTGTCAGTAAGTTTTCCTCAGTAAATATTCTAGCCTTCTTTTCGGCATTCTTACCAGTTTCAATAATATGGTCTTCTGAATATTATGATGTCTTTGATTTTTCATTACCTTCGATTTATGGAATTCTCGGCATGCTTCTGTAGAACTGCTATATAGGAATAAAGTGTCGCTGTCGACACTTGAGTTTGAACATAGATCGCGAGTGTGCAAACACAGGCGATCCCATTATTGAATTAAGTAGACGCCGTGGCCATAGAGAAAGCGCATATATGTAGGAAATAGCTGACGACTAACGATCACTATTTCTATTCTATTCTCTATTACAATACGCATCGGCATTTCTAATCTATCTTCTGTTACTATTCGGATCACTATTTCTAGTCTATCCTCTATTACAATAGGGATCGGCATAACTAATCTATCCTCTATTACTATTCGGATCACCATTCTACTCTATCTATTACTATTCGGATCACCATTTCTACTCTATCCTCTATTACAATACGGATAAGCATTTCTAATCTATCTTCTATTACTATTCGGATCACCATTTCAACTCTATCCTCTATTACTATAGTGAGCGCTATTCTCTACTCTGTTCACTATACTATTTCTCGTTTCGGATCACTATACGGATTACTATTCGAGCGAGTATTATCGAGCAAGAACTATTAGTGCGAGTGATATTCGAAGGCGTCTGACACCAACATTGTTCAACGGCTTTACTATAGTTATATCTGCGATTACAAAGTCACTACTACAACGAGCATTTCGAAAATGACAACGAGTATTCGTTGGCATCACAAAAATATCAAACGAGTGTTCGTTGGCATCACAAAAGTATCAAACGAGTGTTCGTTGGCATCACAAAAGTGTCAAACGAGTGTTCGTTGACATCACAAAAAGAACCACTTTTATGTCTCCCCCAGTTTTCTCTTCATCTGTGAGAGAAGATTATCCAACATTGATTACCATACAAGAGAACTGATAATACTTTTGTCGTATATTTGATTATTGTTAGAAATGTCATCCCTATATCGCATCGTTTCTTGATTGTTTTATTTTTCAATATTTTCCAGGTTTTTTTTTCTCTTTCTTTTTAACACTGTCATCTGATGGATCGGTGTATCTATCAAATCGGGATCCGTTTGGATTTTCAACACCCATAGAATAACGTTCTTTCATTTTTCCCAGGCAACTTCCCAAGAGATTAACATTCTCATCCAGATGGTCTTAGACTGATGCTGTGTTGTAATTTAAAAGTACTCAGTTCTATTATTTCAAATAATTCGCTGCATCATTCTAAGTTAAACAATATCAAAATTCTCGAGGAATCTCAAATCTGAACTATTTTCAAATCCTATAACATTTTTCCTAATTGACATCAATCTGTCTTCACTGGTAACTTGAACTGAGTCATTTATAAAAGAAAAAATGCGTTTTTTCTCTTTCTAAGCCCAGAGATATTTCTAGTCGACAACAAATCAGTGTAAATACTTCACATTTTTACTAACAATATTAGATGTTTCTTATACAAGACAAATTATCTTTTTTTTTCTTGCAATATCATATTTTGTGTATTATTTTTCTTTTATTACAGGTAATTTGACGTTGTGTGTGCATATAACAGTTTCACAATAACATTAGTTTGCCTACTTCTCGAATCTTTAGAGACATTCTAATGAATTCAATACGATCGACAAAATTTTCAGTTATTTTACAATGATGCCTTTATTAGAAGAAGCAATATGAAATACGCCAGTTTATATTCGAAATCATATTATCTAAATAGTAAGTTGCTGCTATTACGTTTCTTTTCATTAAATACCAAATATATATATATATATATATATATATATATATATATATATATATATATATATATATATGTGTGTTAATGTGAGTAATTTTTTTTTCACTTAGCTGATTGATGTTATCTTCAGCATTCCTACTCCAGAGTTTTATATGCGGGCCTGTCTCTCGACTTTTCAGGGGTGTCATATACATATATATGTATGCATATGAAGAAATATACTTTTAAGGTGTGCTATATTTATGGGATAAAGTGCTCAATATCAGAGATAGACCGTATATATATATATATATATATATATATATATATATATATATATATATATATATATATATATACATACATACATGTATATACAAAAAGCTTATAACCATGTCACGTTGAAATACCGGCTCCTGTAAGATCACCGAAATTAAGCAACCTTGTGTACTTAGATGGGTAACAGCTTGGGATTACTAGGTCCTGTATGCGTGGATGTATGGGTTGTGTAATAGATAACTGCTTGAAATTGCAAATTGTGAATTGAAATTCGTCTCAGGTTCATTATATTCCCTCAAGCATAATCACCCGTGGGAAAAACATGAATCCACATCTAGTATCACTAAATCATTATTATCTACCCAAAATACTTAAAATCTAAAAAAACGTTTTCTTCAAATAACCTACAAAAGGATGATACTTTGTAATAAATAAAACAATATATATATATATATATATATATATATATATATACATGTGTGTGTGTGTGTGTTTGTGTGTGTTGTTTACTTATATAGTTATATATTATTATAGTTAGAGCGTATAGTTATATAGTTATCATTATAGTTATATATATTAGATTGATTTTGATCTAAAATTTTCATTGTCCTCTCTGTGTGGTTAATAGGGACCACTGAATTAAATGCCGAATAATAAATGAGAAAAAATAAACCTGATAAAAATGAATTTTTTGGAAGGTTACTAGCAAGAAACGAGGTTACAATCAGCAGATTTAATGCAGCTGCAATGTTTTCAGAAGGAACACGAGGAGAACGCTGTTGTCCATAACTTAGCAAATTCCTCTTGATGTGCAGTTGAGTTGGCCCGCTTCCAGTGGGACAAGATTTTCGACAGAATGCAAATACATTTCTAGGCGTCGGCCAATTTGGGACGTGGCTGATGACATATAAGTGAAAGTCGTTGCCAAAATTCTCTCCGTGACAAACAAAGCTGCCAAGTTATACGGCGAAATTCTTTGCGAAAGTCGAAGAATTGTTGCATCTGATCCATTTTCTTTCACAGAGCTTTGTACAGTAGAACGAAGCGGAAGTGAGTCTTCTGTAACCAAACACCATAAATGCCAAAGTAAGAAGTGTTTGCTCAACAGGTTTATCCGTACATAAGAAAATTGAATTTCATTTATGACGCAGTTTTCCTGCTAATTCATTTAATACGCTAAAATTATCTTAAAACAATAGCAACGTGTCACGTATTATTTTCTAATAAATTAATTAAAAGAATTTTACAAAATTTGTGTTAGATATCTTGGCTCATATCAAGGTTGACGATGGAAGCAGCAGCATTTTTGCAGCTACCGCATTCACAATCAAGTGCCTTACCAAGTGCATACTGATTTATCCACCAACTTGGAATAATGACGATATATTTTTATTATTATATTTGTCGATAGAACAGAAAGAATTGTTTTAGAGGCATAACTTTCCTAAAAGCGAATTCATTAGTCCACCTATACTTCTTCCATAAGCATTATTAGTTAGAGAAAATTCTGTAACACTGTGGATATGTTGGTAGTGTCATGGGTATCAGCGCTCAAAATTGAATCTTGGCGCCCAGTACAAATTCTGGCCTAGTGTGTTGGCGTTCACTTTTGTACTAATTCTCGCGAGAAAGGCACGAACTATGGGTTAAATAGTTGAGTAGACTAGGCTATCTAGGCTTTGTGTGGTGACCAGTGTAAGAGAAGGGAAGCCCTGAATTTTGAACCATGAAGAATGTTGCGGGGAAACCATTCCACCATCTTTCCGATGAAGACATGGCAATCCACAGCTAATAAATAAAAGAATTTGTGGAAAGCCATAACCGCATAAGTCCTAAAGGAACATGGCATGTAAAATAGAAAAGTATATAAAGTTACGCTACCTCACAATTCCCTCGCTTTGATTTTTTTTTTTTAACAAGCCATCTCCCTTAAGGGCGTATATAATCATAACTCTCCACATATTAATTTTCTTTATTAGCTGTGAATTGCTATGGCTTCTAGGAAAAGAGTGCGAAATTATTCCACGTCGCTTCTTCCCCGTTTTGAATTAAGTATACTCCTCCTTTGAAAAGATAAATGCTAGATATACAACTTCTCCTCACTTAACGACCATGCCACGTCCCTAAAAATGGTCGCTAAACGAGTTGTTCGTGAGTACTATTCCAGGTATACTAAATGTGCAATGCGTTTGTGTCAGCTAGTGTCGGATAGTTTTGATATAATTTAAGCTCTATTTCTAACGTTTCTCATTTATTTCTGAATAGTATTGTCCAGTACAGTAAACATAACAAAAAATTTAAAAGCAAGTTCTATATTATTTATATCCCTTTGGTTTGCTTACTGTAAATAGAGTTCATGTAATCTTGTAGTTATTTTTCAATTTATTTATTAATTGTATATTTTTTTATTCATTTTGCAGAAAGAGAAAAATTTCCCGCGCAAAGTTTTCATAGAACGTCCAATACTGACTAGTTGGATTTTTATTTTTATTTTATTTTATGAGTTTTTATAACTGGTCGCAACGTGGTTATTTAAAATAATTTCCCCATCGCCGTGACATGGCGCCCCTCTCTCTTTTCTATATTTTCATGGCAATTATTCTGATGAGCTTTCAGCCTTGTTACGTCGACTTCATGAAATTAGCATCTCGGTCTCCATATTTTACTATCGAACTAGTTAGTTCCAAGGGTAAGTTCTGTTCTGATAGTTTCTTCTCTTTTACTTCCCGCCAGTGGAACTCACTTCCGGTTTCTTGCTACTTTGCCAGCTAAAATTTTCAAAAATTTAAACCCAACGCCAAACCTTATTTTCTGTCTCTTTGAACATTTTATTGTCCTTTCTCCTCACTAAAGTTTTCTCATTCTCATTCACTTTCAGTAACGTCTTGCGTCTTAGTGGCATTATAAACTTGTTTAATGTGAAAAACAAAAACTTGGTGGATTACAAAAACGAAAAGCCTCTGCAATGTTATTAAGGAACAGCTATCACTCTTCAGATACGTCCCATCCTTTATCGTTTTCATTGTCATTCATTTTCTCACACAAATCATGAAATATCCATGATTTTGACTATTATGACATTACAAATCTAGGTGAGCTGTTAGATCTATTCTTCCTAAAACAATCTGAGCAATAAACCCCATTCTTCCGCTACTCTTCTCAACAGTGCTATTCAATAATTACATGAACTCAATGATGGCGAACTTGATATAACGCATTCTTTGAAGAAGAATATATAAATGTGTGCAATAAAAGGCTGTGGCATCCTGTCTGGTTCGTTATCCCGCTATATTGATAGATAGATGAGAAGGAAGATGTTTCAGAGAAAAGAGAAAAGACTGGTATCGTCTGGGGAAATAGGTGAAAAGAGATGAAACGGACATACTCACCAGAACCGACTGTCTGATAGAGTTATGACTTCTTCCCCACAGCAAACTTTTCAATATATTATTTTTTTTTCGATGTCAGTCTGCAGATGAACTATATATATATATATATATATATATATATATATATATATATATATATATATATATATATATATATATGTGATTCGGTCGGCTGAGATGTCATCATTTCCTGCAAGTATAAAACTTCAGAAGAAAAAAAAAAAAAAGAACTCACCGTTTATAGAGTAACTGACACTGGACATATCAAATAGAATAAAATCGGAAATTTGCCGTATACGCTTTCACGACAAATTCAGTCGTATTGTCATTCAAATGTTGGCAGATTGTCTTATAATCAAATATCTTATTTTATCGGAGATCTTCCTGGCGTCAATGACTCTTTCATATTCTTTCCCCATTTTTGGGGACTATTTTCCCTAAAGTTCATATTTTCTTGATTTCAGCTTGGAGATTTTCCAGCATATTTCATTGAGCATCTATCTATAATTCTGAGATGAGGTATTGTAACTATATATACGATTTGCATCGTCATGAATATGGCAATAAAATTTAGGACAACAGTTCGAATGATGTAAATAGTATAAATATTTCATTGAAATATTCACCTTCCAAAATTATATTTTATAGATTGCCATCTATAAAATATAATTTTTGAAGGTGAATATTTCAATGAAAAAGGTGTCCGTTTAACGCGACTCCAGGAGGATATGGATTTAACTGATATGTTTTATTTCTTCATAGAGTGTCTTATGTTTAAAGTTCATATTTTCTTAATTTCAGATGGAAACCTGAATTATTTTGCAACATATTTCAGTTTAAAGTGACTCCAGTTGATTTTTCAACAGATCTCAGTGAAAGTTTTACTTTCTTTTACATATATGTTAAAAAAAGAAGGCATTAGTTTAAACCTTATCTTGAAGTCAGTAAAAACTAATACCTTCTTCCTTTTTCATTTGGCTTTAAGTTCATATTTATTTCAGATGAAAACTTGAAAAATTTCCTGCGTATGAAATTGAAGTTTTTACTTTAAATTTTAATTTATAATAAGGTTAGGTGTATGAAAAAAAAAAAAAAAAAAAAAGAAAACCTCACTTTCAGCTGACGTCGGAAGGATATGAGTCAAGTGTATTTTACCATTACAAACGCAGTTTCAGAAATAGACTTTTGTCATTCACTGACATTCCCATATAATCGAAAACCGCCAACAACATCAAAATCACGTTGTTCCATTTCACCCCAAATAAATTATTTGTTTAGCGTAAATGAAAATAAAGACGATGAGATGATCATCTAACAAAGCAGTACAATTCATCTACTAAAGAGAGTAGTATGCTCATCAATTATATATATGGGGGTGGCATATATATATATATATATATATATATATATATATATATATATATATATATATATATATATATATATATATATATATATATGTTAAGAAATGGACGAGGTCCGACAATTTATTTATTAAAGATAAACATATTAACATATTAACATATGACGTCATTTGTTTACATTCGATACGCCAGAGCAGTTATGAATGTACGAGATTCATGGAAGATTGTAGTTTATAACAGTAAATTCGACCTTGCCTACCATAAGGTTCATGGTGGCCGAGTGGTTAAGGCACGTCAGCGTATATGACGGTTCCGTATAGGATGCAGGTTCGAATCCTGTCTATGAACGAATATTTTCTATGAAAATTTCTCGGACATTCAGGCCGGTAAATGTTATTTAATACTGTTTATCATAAACAGAGCATTTGCTTAAATACTTGTATCTATAAAAATAACAACGTTAAACATAAATAAAAATGTCTTTAATAAATATATATATATATATATCTATATATATATATAATTGTGCTGCTGGTTTCAGTGTGGACATTTATTATGCTTAGCAGGTCCCACTCGAATTACCACTTAAAAGTGTTGGAGTACATTTATATTCTATCGTTGAAACCCTTTCTGTGTAAACAGAAGGACTTCGTATTAGGCTTCCAACTAATTTCCATCTAATCAATATTTTTTTTTTTTTTCTTTTCTCCAATACATATTGTCCATTTTTTTTTTAGTGATAATTCAGTTTATTAACCTCGATTTAGGTCTGTTGATCGAGGTTCGAAACCTGTTAGCTAGCCCGTTTTTCACTTTTACTTTTTTATTTATTATCATCATGAGTGGTAATAAAAATAACTTTTTGTCTATTTATGGCAGTTATAAATTTTTGTACCACTAAACATATCTTTTATATATATTATATATATATATATATATATATATATATATATATATATATATATATATATATATATATATATATATATATATTTATATATATATATATATTTGGCAGCATATCTTCATTCAAGGATGTTTGGCCGAATAATCTAGACATATTATGTCTATTTTTTTTTAATTAACACCTTACATATTTTTAACAGCTGATTTTTAAATTGACTATAGAGGAGCGCGTTCAAACCTGTTCATAATTATAACAGGAGTTTACGGTGCATTTCCTCCAAATTCGCAACTATCAATAATATAATTTTTTTGTCTTAGCAATTTACCCCTAAAGTTTATCTTGTATGATATTTAAAATACTTGAGGAAATAAAAGAAGTCACCAAAACTACAGTGCCTTTTTTAATCGCTCTAATAACACTAAGAAATTGGTCCATGAATTTGAGAGGATTAAAAGAAATAGAAAATCATTTATATATATATATATATATATATATATATATATATATATATATATATATATATATATATATATATAATTAAATGTGGCAGTCAAGGAAGATTTAATTAATTATATATTTAGTTTTTCCAGCATCCTTACGGTTTTCCGTTTTGTAGGAGCAAGCTAGAAATTTCCATAATTTATATACAGTACGAGGCACAAAAAAAAAAAAAAAATGGACGCACCCATAGATAGTCGTTTTTTTGTATTTTTACGAAGACGAGTGAGTAATAGAATTCATCTATTAATACATGGTATTAATACAGATGTACATATATACATTATACAGGTTAAAAAATGATTTTGTGTTTTGATTTAATAATTGCCTTAATTCTTTCTGACAGTATATAGACTAAATTCTTCAGTAAGTCAACGTCATTCGCCAGATTTTTCCAGTATTTCTTTAATTCACGAAAAAGCTCATCTTCTGTGTTAACTTTCCTATTACGGGCACACTTGTCCATTATCACCCAAATGTTTTCACTTGGGTTAAGGTCAGGTCTCTGTCTAGGCCAATGGAAGGGTTGCAATTAATCCTCGTCACGCTTCCTCTCTAGATAAGGTTTATTCTTTAAGGTAATATGCTTAGGATCGTTATCGTTACTAAATAATTTTTGACTTGTATAATGTACATATGTACACCAGTATTAATATCCCGTAATAATAAACGAATTCAATTGCTCACTTGTCTTGGGAAAACTACAAAAATCCACTTTCTATGGGTGCGGCCATTTTTTTTTTTTTTTGGTTGTTTCGTACAGTCTGTATATTAAAATAGTTTCAGAGGCGAGAAGTGCTAGAAAAGAAACTATTAGAATAGAACTTACGGTTCTTTCAACAGTAAGACGATGAGACTTACTTATCAATATAGTAGTAGGCTCAAATTCATCCGGTCGATATACGAAGAATGAAAGCCGATTCTTTGGAATTTATCAAGTATCCCGAGATATATAGCAAGAACACCCAACCAGATATGGCAACAATATTCAATACATGTCGAATGATAGATTTATAAATGTGCAAGATAGATCCTGATGAGAAAAATTGTCTGGCGCAATACACTGAATCAATTTTTCCCAGCTGTAGCCCTATCAACTGATTCAATATAATCAGTCCACTTCATGCCTGTGGAAGACCGGGAAGGCATAATGAGTTGCTCTCCTGTAGGTCAGTCATGTTGATTAAAGGCAAAACAATAATGTTTCTCTCTGATATCGAAAAGATGGGAGTTTCGTTTTTGGCTGCGTTAAAGTCTACAAGCCATTTCTTGTCCCAGTTAACAATTGATTGGAGGTTGTTTGCGAGGTCAGCTGCCAGTTTTGCTTTATCGGGTCTGTCAGGCTTACTGTTAAGACAGGTGTAAATAAATACCAAGCTGGGAATCTATCTTCATCAACGAGAATCTCGTTGATGAAGATAAGAAACAGCGTATGTCAATGAGTATAACTCTAGAGGATACCCGCATTAATGTAAAAGGATCTAGAAGATCCACCGTTCAGCAGGACTTTTATTACAAGATTTGTTACGGAACGCATGTATTCACTGTTTTCTCTTCTCTGTTATTATCATCGCCAGTGGTATGGCATGATAGTAGAAAAGATGTGTTTGAGTATGCAGTTATGGAAATCTCTCTTTCGCAGCTAATTCATATGTTTATGTAATAACGGTGAGGCTCGTGCCGTGGCCCTAGACATCTCCAAAGCGTTTGATAGGGTTTAGCATGCCGGCCTTCTTCGCAAGCTCCAGGGTTATGGCATTACAGGTCGATTCTTTGACCTAATACAATAATTCCTGTCAAACCGTGAATTGAAGGTCATTCTAAACGGATTCTCCTCCAGTTCCTATCCCACGAACGCAGGTGTTCCTCAGGGCTACATCCTAGGCCCCACTCTATTCCTTATCTACATAAATGACCTTCCTGACGCCATAGATTCCAAAGTTGGCATCTCCGCGGACGATACTACAATTTATTCCTGCCTCAAAAACAAATCTAGTGTCGCTGACAAAACTAACCTGACCGCTCGTCTTGAAATGGCCTCCAATCGGTTGTTAAATGGGGCAAGAATTGGCTGGTCAATTTTAACGCCTCAAAAACTAAACTACTCTCTATTAATCACCATAGAGATCCTTCCCTGCCCCCCCCCACACCATTAGAATGTCTGATAGTCAACTTCTTGAGAGCAATTATCTGCGTCTGCTCGGTCTCACGTTGACTGCTGACCTGAGATGGAACAAATACATTGAATCAATTGCTTCGTCCACCGCGAGAAAAGTTGGCTCTCTGTGCCGCGCCAGGAAATTTTTCTCCCCGGAATCGATACTTCAAATATACAAATCAACCATTCGCCCTTGCATGGCGTATTGCTGCCATATATGGTCTGGTGCACCTTCTGTTTGCCTCGGAGTTCTTGACAAGATCCAGAGGCGAATATGTAATATAACTGGCCCTGATCTGGC
>CAHIKZ030005514.1:377500-440000 GCA_903632075.3 Acanthosepion pharaonis | reverse complement strand
AGACTGAGATCAGTACGTATATATGCATCTTGCTTTTGCTCGAAATGTTTTTTTTTTTTAACTAGAATCGGTTGGAACAGGCCCTCAATCGCTAGTCATTTAATGAATATAGAATTCCCGATCGATGTCTTCTGAGAACAGCTCACTCTTCACTGAGCCTTTTCCAAACAAGAGTTTTTCATACAGGGCCAAAATTCGTAACTATTACTCTCTTCTTTTCTGATTATTTTTTAAATATCAAAAAAATTTGGGAATCCGTCAACAATCCGTACAATTTCGCATCCAATTTACATATGGCGTTCTGGAAGCAATTCGTTTCTTATTAAATCTTCTGAGTCTATATGAAGATTTTGGAAAGCATAGAATTCTGTCTCTGTCTTCCATCGAATAATTCCATGTTTGTCTACAGACATTATCCCTCTCCTCCGATTTTGCACCCCGCCTACAACCAACTCCCCGCAAAAAAAAAAAAAAAAAAAGAAATAAAGAAATATTATTTGACGGAAAAAAAAGTGGAACTTCTGCAGAATTACGATTCCTTGCTTTGTATTCTTGTCCACAAAGGTATGGATGCTGCAAGTGCCTTAAAATGGCGCAAAGCCACTTGGGTTCACATATTTCAATTTGGTTGTCGTGCGTTTAAATAGCGTAAAAGAACTGACAACTTTCATACCAAAAGAAATAAACAAATAAATTAATAAAAGAAGCAGGAATGAACTTAAATACTTTTTTAACCGACCTTTGTGTCGTGTTTTCAAAAGAAAAAAATGGTAGGAATGAATCGAGTCCTCTTTCTGAACAACGACGAAGCCGCGTGGTACTACCATTGCAAGAAATCAATAGAGGAAAAAAAAGTGAAGAAAAGGAGAAAATTTACTGCACAGAAGACGAAGAAGATGAAAAAGGAGAGAAAAAATTAGAACCTCTTTCAAAAAAAAAAAAAAAAAATGAACCACGTGAAGAAATAAATGAATTAAAAATAAAACAAAACAACTCTTCTCTGCCAAAAAAAAAAGACAAAAAACAAAACTAAATGAATAAATTCGACATTTTCTTGGAGGCTTCTGTTAAAACGTGGCAAGCAAAGGTAACAAAACAGCACGTAACTGTTTGTCACTCAGCATCTTTTATTTTTTTTTAAATCTTATTTTATTTCGTTTTAGAAAAATCGTTCATTTTGTTTTTGTGTTTTCTTTTCTTCTTAATTTATCGATCAAAGGAGGAGACATAGCTGTATTCTGACATCGGCGTAAAATAAATTTTAAAATATCTAAACTAAAAAGGTGCTGGTGTGTCAGTGTATGTGATCAGGGTATTTAATAAATGGATACAGAGGCAGAGTGTAACAAACCTAATCTGCGAAAGCCTGTAAGAAGTGAACTTAAAAATATTCTTGTCATAAATCTATTACGACATATTTGGGCACCTTTAACGCATAAAGTCATAAATTGTGTAATTGTGTTTCACCCTTGAAAAGTTACTACACTTTTTAATGGACTAAAACGCTTTCTCTTACGCACTGATGCAAATGTTTTATAAAAGAAATGATGGTAATGGAAAAGTAATCTATCTAATAAATTATGTATCAAATAGGTAGCTACATATGTACAAAATTAGATAGATAGATATAAACACACTGAGATAGATAGATAGATAGATAGATAGATAGATAGATAGATAGATAGATATAAATGAACAGATGAAGATAGAAATGAAAAGACGAAGATAGAAAGAAAAGACGAATCTACCTATTAATCTAGATAGATAGATAGATAAATAGATAGATAGATAGAAACGAAAAGACGAAGATAGATAGAAAGAAAGAAAAGACGAAGATAGTAATGAAAAGACGAAGATAGATAGATAGATAGATAGATAGATAGATGAAAAGACATAGATAGATAGATAGATAGATAGATAGATAGATAGATAGATGAAAAGACATAGATAGATAGATAGATAGATGAAAAGACATAGATAGATAGATAGATAGATAGATAGATGAAAAGACATAGATAGACAGATAGATAGATAGATAGATAGATAGATGAAAAGACATAGATAGATAGATAGATAGATAGATAGATAGATAGATAGATAGATAGATAGATGAAAAGACATAGATAGATAGATAGATAGATAGATAGATAGATAGATGCAATGTACTACCCTAACATTTGTGGTCATGAAAAATTGCTACCTCACACAAAAGTTCTATTTTTTGCTTGTTCTTTTCATCCAGGGTCAAAATTATAAAGCTCACAAAGGTTGTACACTATTTATAGAAGTATATCGAAATGGTCTTTGAAGAATAACCGCTACGACGATTGCAACTATTAGTAATCTTACTCTATATTTTAGTAAAAGACTTTGATTTGTTTGCCAAACCTGCCATTAAAACTATTGTCAGAAAAAATAAAAAAATATTTTGAAACGATTATACAGACTAGAAAGACCCGTGAAAATATTTTCTATGTCACTGAAACAGCCGTTAAACATTTCTATGGTCCCTTCTTTCTTTTTCTTTCTTCCATTCTTTTATTTATTCTTTGTTTTTTTCTTTCTTTCCTTCTTCTTTCTTTTATTCGTTTTCTCACTGAAACCAAGTAGTGTATTCACGCAATCAAAATAGAATAGTCCTTTCTTTATGAAATACAGTCAGGGCGTAACGGTCGTGAGAGCTAACGAAAAGCGGGACAAGCCCAATTATAATAGGATTATTTCAATCTAAAGTTAGAGAAATGTATATACAGTGAGCTGAAAATGAATATTTCTTGATTATTTTAAAATGCAGCAAAAATAGGCACAAACAAATATTTTAAATAAATAATTCTGTTAAAATTTTAAATTTCTTAATGCCACCGACTGCAGATGTCCCATCAGGTAGATATACATATAATCGAAGAAAATATTGCGGATAATGTAAATCAAAGCGAAATTTAAATCAACGTAATCTTTTTGTCAACCAATCCTAAATTTGTAAACTCTGCTATGAACTTTTCAGATTATAATTCAGCTAAGAAATTCGCGTTAGGTAATGGATTATTCATCCATCTTCATATGTGTCCTTGTCTAAAAGTACAAGATCGCACATAAATTCCCGTCTTTTTTTTTCATTTAGTATTAAAGTGTTATGGCGTTAGGCTGCTAATAAATACAGGCATATCTGTATCATCTCGATAAATAGTAGCCTACAAGATATCTCTGCTTAGAATATATACTATTATTAGCGATTTAATGACTTATCGATATCTAAAATGTATATTTAATGAAATCTAAAGGTTTATTTGCTGAAAAAGGGAAACACCTATATGCGCTCTAACGGTGGGAGTTGTTTCATTCTGCGCAGATAAAAACAAATGGCAGACATTTTTATAAAATGACTGCATTTGAAAATCAGAAAGTAATAACAAAATGGGAGTTTTAAGCATTAAAATATGGCATAAGACTGATTTGAAAGACTGAAAAAATGTGTAACAATTCCATGGCTTTCAGAAGATAAAAGAATGCTTGGAAATAGCAAAAATTATTGGCTGGTAAATTCGTATTTTTCTTCTATATTCTGTGTTTCTCTAGGACGTCTGCAAGCATAACTCAACACAACGCTATGCACTTTGCAGTGGATTGGTTTGTTTAACAGCATATTAACTGCTTATGGGTCATTTAATGCCCAAATTTAATTTTCTTGTGAGCGTTTTCCTCCGACCCACTCTCACCAAAAAATGTATTTCTGGGAATTTTTTATTACTAAGAAAATGTATTACTGTTAATTTTTCTAGTGTATTTTTATATTTGAATGTTTTGACCCCAGTTAAGATGTTCACTATTTGCTCATAGCTAGGACGCTTAACAGGCGCTACCACCCTGTGTCAGTGTGGACATGGGAACAAAAGCAATTAAAAGATCGTTCTAGGCTTCTCAAAACCCCCTGAACCTTGCTGCCAGATGTAGTTTCTCGTCATACCCAGGTTGCTTCCTACAGTTTTTTTTCTGTCTCTACCGCCAACACGGTGTTATCTGCATATATTATAATTTAATATCCACCAATAATTAATTCTGGTAAACCTTCTGATTTTCCTCTTTGCTGTACAATTTAAATACGTCCAGTGCGAAGACGCATCATGAACTTATGATCCGTTTTAATTTTGGTTACTTATTAATTTTCTGTCCGTATGCAGGCGTTTTACTTGTAGTATATATTCTCGATTATTTAATGTATTTCACACATAAATAAGGTTTTCGTAGCAGTTCAGATCTATCATTGTGCTGTACTTTATAAAATATTTTTGCATAGTCTGTGAAACATCCTACACGTCCTTGTAGATTTGTGTTGCTCTCTCTGATATCATTATGATCATAAATATTACATTTCTTGTTCCATAATCTTTAATGAAAACACCTATTTGACCGTCTAAATCAACTACGTGATGTGTTCATCAGAATCTCGATGATAATCTTAGTTATGCAACCTATTATATAGATTGTTTGATTGAGCTCGCATAGCTTCTTAAGGAACGCCACAATGCTGGGTCTACTAAAGCCTTCCTATACGTCTCTATTTTATTTATTATTTCGGTAAATTATTACTGTCGATGGCCAAATCGTCTACTTTTGATAGCCTCTCTGTTACTATCCCATCCAGTCTTGCTACTTTGCCCCTGTCCCCCTTCCTTTATTTCGCTCGCTGGGATAGACTGTTCTAGTTCCACGTGCCATGCTTTAATGGATGTCAGTTATCAGTTAACTGCTGTTGATTCCCCTCTCCAAGTTCTCCACTGCCTTAACCGGGTATTGAACTCACACTCTTTGGGTCCTGTCACTTGATCTAACCAACGCCTTTATCCACTGTGTCACGTGCCTTTGACAGTGACAGGAACCAAAGAGTTTGAGTTCAATACCCGGTTAAAGCGGTGGAGAACTTGGAGAAAGAAATTAACAGGAGATAAATGACATCCATTAAACATGGCACGTGGAACTAGAACAGTCTACACCAGGGAGTGAATTAAAGGGTTCGTCATTCCAACCACCTGAAGAAGGCCGGAGCGTACAACGACTGAAACCTTGTGATAAATATGGCGACAAAAATAAGGACAATAGTTCGAATAATGTAAATAGTGTACATAATACCTCATCTCAGAAATCTAGACAGATATCAAATATTGGGTGTTTAACGTCAAAACCCTTCTTCATATTGAAACGTCACAAGGCGAAAATGGTGAACTATTTGGGAGTTGAATTTAGGTGGGGAAGCGATAAACCAAAGGCAAGTTCCAAGAAGGCAAGTATCAAGATGACGGCTTAGATTTAGATTGATTTTTGAAGGCACACTTGGAGCCATACTTCAAGAAGAATCAAAACGCCTTCAGAAAGATGATGATTTTATGCACTAAGTGTCACCATGATATTTGGCAAAGGAAACTAATGAATGCCTGAATAAAATGTCTTTTAAAGACACTCGCTTGATGAAGATGCCGGATTTTTTTGCCCATCCTTAAACCTAAGCGTGTGGAACATTCTGAAGAGGGATTTTACACTAAGGAGCGGTAATTTACGGGGAAAGATTAACTCTGAAATGTTCTTCTGGATGCTGTTTCGTATTAATAAATACAGCAACTCACAAAATCAATCGATGAAAAATTTCTGAAACTAGATTAATTATTTCAAGCATACACTTCACATTAGATCCCTTTCATAATTTTCTTCATAACAATAACACTGGTTTTTGTTAATCATCTGTCTTCGTAAAAATTGCACTCGTCCTGTCATAATTTTAAAATCCAAAATAATGCTTTCTGGAATTTGCGCAAAATAGTTAATTTGTGCGTACATCATGAAATTTTTGGTTGATTAGTATTTTTGTTTTGTTTTTTTTACAAATATCAATCTTTTGTGGTTTTTTGAAGCAGAAGTATACGTCGGATTGTTGGAGTTTGCTGACAGTAATCAGTGTTACCAAACGGTCCCACACCTACGTACTGACTGGGCTCGGCACTTCTTAAATCCGGTAATCAAACGGGTACCAGTGTTTTCAGCGTTACAGCATCGCAAAAGTGACATGCAACTTTTTATAATCTATATATATATATATTTATGGCATATCGTGCCCATTATTAATAATGCAAATATTTTCAGGAATCCCTGCTTTAGCTTTCCAGACATCAATAGAAAGTTGCTAAAATGTCAGATTAGAAGCTGGAAGATATTTTTTCCAACTCCTAAACTACGTCTCGTTATATCTTATTATAATATCTTATTATGCATCTTATATACTATTCAACTTATATTATACATCTTATATATTATACATCTTATTATAATATATTATATTATTATCTAAGATATTTCTTCGCCAAAACTGACGGAAAAGGTGCGTATATCATCATGTATACCATCAAGTACAGTAGGGTCACTGTTTAACACACATGAGTGGCATCAGGTTTAAGTATATTTGAATGTCTAAATTATAATGTTTCTTACAATTTACAGCGTAATACCTATGGCCGATGTAAGAATGTTTTCATTTGATATGAATAAAAGAATTCAATGCAATTAAATAAACAGAACAGTAGCACCAGATTCATGTGCTTCATGCTTTCAAATCAGGCATATGTTTATTAAATGCGAAATACAATTATTAGCGAGCAAACAGATATAAGGACATGCACAACACTTTGAGATAGCTAGATAAATATATATATACATACAGACAAATAAATAGACAGGTAGATATAAACTGATTGAGTGTGTTATTAGTAACAATATATAATTATGAATTAAAAAGTTTCTACATGTACGTGTAGGTATATTTATATGCATATATATATATATATATATATATATATGTAGTACAACAATATTCACACACACATATATATATATATATATATATATATATATATATATATATATTAAAATATATGCTATGCACACACACAAATACATATATAGAATGCAAGCGGTTTAAAATTGATGTTGAAATAAATAAATAAAATTTTATGTGTATGAAAAATGTAATTATGTGTGAAAGAATCTCTCAAATATATATGCACATACGTTCATACACACACACACACACACACAAATGCACTCACACACACACATATATATAAGTCTAATAATAAATTAATTATTTCAGATTGTAATTAAAATAAATTCATTCTCTAATTGATTAGATTGAAATGCTTTTCATTGAAACAATTATCAATATATTACTATAGCGGATGTGCGTGAATATACACGTGAATACTGGCACGCCTGTATATATATATATATATATATATATATATATATATATATATATATATATATATATATGATAGTAAAGAAAGCTTTTCTACATATGTTTTTTATATGTAGATATGTATATAAGGGATGAAAAACAACAAAAGTAATAATATTGATAAAATTACTAATATTTATTATATATTAATAGACATTTTGACCAAATGGAAGGGAGATAAGAAATATATTGAAAACCAGGAAATTTCGGACACGCCAGTGTCCTTTATCAACAAGATGAGAAATAAAAAATGAGGTTGGACCATTTTTCAGCATGTGTTATATTACTTAAGTGATTTGATAGATTTGAGCTAGTGTATTGCGATGATTAACGTTCTAAAGTGTTTGTAGTACGCTTAGGGCTTTCCTTTAGAATCATTCCGGAGGGATTGGCAGAGGACGAGAGGCTGAACTTTCCCGTAGGGATGGATGCTGCAGATATAGTATCTGTTTCATGCCGGGGGCCTTCTCTTCTCCCTTGCACCCCACCGCACCGTTGCGTGACATCTGTTACGTAGCGGTGGTATGACTGGCTACGACTAGCTTGGACCAGCTTAGACAAGCTAAGACCAGCTTAGACCAGCGTGCCGAGTGGAAACACTTGGGTCCCCACGTTAAAAACCTACCTTATGTCACAACCTGACATCAGTGTGTGGGGGGGAGGGGGGTCAAGTAAATCTCGGGCTTATAGAAACTTTTGGGAAAAATATAATTTTTTAAAAATATGCATATATATATACTAATAATATAAAATAATATTATTTAAAGTATATATATATATATATATATATATATATATATATATATATATATATATATTACTTATATGTATATATATATATATATATATATTTTAAAGTATATATATATATATATCAAGTGTATATATTTATGTATATATTTATATATACATATATATTTAAAGTATATATATATTTCAAGTATATATTTAAAGTATATATATATATTTAAAGTATATGTATATATATTTCAAGTTTATATATATATATTTATATTTATATATATTTAAAGTATATATATATTTCAAGTTTATATATATATTTATATATCTTTCAAGTATATATATATATATATTTCAAGTTTATATATATATTTATATATATTTAAAGTATATATATATATATTTAAAGTATATATATATATATATTATTTAAAGTACATATATATATATATATATATATATATATATATATATATGTGTGTGTGTGTGTGTGTGTGTGTGTGTGCGGATGCGTGCGTGTGTATATGTGCGTTTAAGTGTTACTTCATGAAATTGAGAAGAAATTATAACATAATGAGAAAGAAAAATATTCAGCCAAAAAAACAAAAAAATAGTTTCTTTTTAAGATTTATAAACATTTTTAGCTGGAAATATAATGGCCGGAGTTTACATCTGAGCGGGATAGTTGAAATTTCTTGTACGCAAAATAAAAATAATAAGGGTTAGAAAATTTGGCACTCACAGAACATATCGGCGGCAACATGGAAGGAGGAAGCCCACCAAGTAGCCTACTTATCTAGCTTGTGTAAATGGGTGTCAGAACAGGGTCTAGAGATATTACAAAGACAAATATTGAGCTACAAATGATAGAAAGCTATGGAGAGCCATGTTCGGATTGAAGGGAAAGGGCACGTACAATAAAAGAAACATGTTCAGCTTTAGACGTGTAGTGATTCTATGCACAAATGGAACCATCTACTAACACTGTTTGCGTTGTTTTCCTTCATGTTGGTCATCACATCGATAATGGCAGCTTTCAATGATATCTTGGCCGCTGTTTTGTCTTGCTGTTGCCGACGCACATAATATAATATCTGTGACGATTGAAATCCGAAGTTGGATGGAATTGATATGATCTTCAAGACTCTAGTCTCAGTCCTATGAGGGCACAAAGTATGAAGCATATTTTAGTCGGAACAAATGTTTCTATTCCATCGATCTGGGCATAGACACTGTTTCCGGTACAAGATTTAGGCAGTTGCATGGATTCTGAGACTCTGCAGTGTATTCTTTGTTGTTAACAATGTCTACACATCACTGACCATGTGACTGACGAGGCAGATTTTCCCCCGCAGTAGGTTGCCATTTCTTTCTGCGGTAGACCAGTTGCCGGTCTGTCCTAACATTTGCCCATAGCTTGGAGAAGAAGAGGATTCATACCTTTACCAACGACTGAAATTCGAACTCCGCTCTCTGTTTCCTCAATCAGAGCTGCTATCCATTATTCCACCGTGGCTAGTAAATTAACAAAATCCAGAGGGTGAACCGCAAAACATTTAGCTGTTAACATATATATATATATGTGCGCGTGTGTGTGCATATGTCTATGTGTGTGTGTTTGTGCGTTTGTATGTATGAAAAGTGGAAAAAAATTTTCTTGCGACGCGTTTCGTCCTTTAGGACTTCATCAAATTTAGTCCGATGAAGTCGTAAATGAGGAAACGCGTCATAAGAAATTTTTTACACTTTTTCATACATTTTTCCCAATATTTTTTCTTGATATATTAAAGTATATATTGTTTCGCATATGTATACATACATGGATATATAGCTATATATATATATATATATATATATATATATATATATATATATATATATATTAATTAAATTAAAGACATTAGTTCCATTTCATCCCCAAGCGAATTTTAACGTACACTAATTTATCTTAGTCTTTAATTTAATTACAAAATTAAGTTCGCAGCTTTCAGCTTCCATTTTTGAAACATGATTAGAACTGTGTAGCGAAAAAAACATATTTTAAATCAATTAATTTATAATATTAATGCTCTGTAAATTTACATTGAGCACTATTTTGTAAACATAAAAATATCTATAAGAACACCGGATTATATATCTTACTGTTCTTTATATATATATATATATATATATATATATATATATATATATATATATATATCAGAGTATACTGCATTTGAATTACTCTTTTGGAAATTATATTAATTTACATAAAAACTAGCACCTCAACATTTTCATGCATTTTTTTAATGTTTTCTGGAGTGCATAGACATACGCACAGCCTTATATTTGATAGTCGAATTCACTCATCTCAAAATCAACCATATTCCTCATATACACGTATATATTTCTACACCCTCAATCAGGAGCCGTCACACACACATAGGTACTACTGTGTATTTTTTATGTAAATAAAAATAGATACCTAATAGATACCGACCTCTCAAATTGTATGCAAACTCAGAAAATAATTTATGTCGGTAATTTTCAACAGCTGTTCGCCAGGTTTCGAGCTTCTCTTCTAGTGTCCAAACACTTCATTGCAATCTGTTACAAGAAAACAATAGTAACAACCACTCCTAAATTCTGGACTTTTATCCATGCATATCAGCAAATTCTCATCGTGACACGCACGCACGATTTTATTAACATTCATGGTACGAAGTAAACCTTTCTTTTTTTTTAACTTGAGTCTTTCAGTACTTTAGCATTGTTCTTGCGTTCGACGATTTTTTTCTAATCCTTATTTCAGGTACTGAGTTCCTTTATATCAATTATTTTAAAAGCAATAACTTCTTTATTACTATTTTCTTTTGATCCTGTGATATTAAAATTTTTACGTACAATGCATTTTTTTATTCCAGTTTCATTGTGCCAAGTAGGAGTCTAATTGTGTGACATTGATTCATCTTATTCACGAATAGTTTACAAAAGTGATCAATGGTTGACTGATTTATAAAAAAAAATATGGTTTCAAACCAAGTTGGCACAAAATTCATTTGGTGTATATTTCAGTCTAGATGAAAAGAATAAAACCCCACCTTTTATTACACTTGTATGCTTACAATCTAGCGTGTTTTGATCAACTGTCCTCGACAAATAAATAAATACAATAATAAATTAGCTGCAACCACTTCTTTTTACTTAGTGTCACCTGAAAAGCAGGCACAATGTAACATTACCTGTTTTAAGCTCGTGTAGGATGCTTTGTTCATAGGCTCTAAATTTACCGGTGTGTAATTTGCTTACATGAAATATATTCGATTTCAACGAATAATGCTAAGTGTAGAAAACCTTTTCTTCTCATAAAAAAAACTACATGCACATAAGCACTCGCTTTTATATACATATTTACACACATATCTACGTACACTAATTTATCTTAGTCTGGAAACATAGCCAAATCAATTAACATAAGCAGAATGAATGTGTTGCGTCAATTTTTCGAGTGAAGAGTTTCTAATAAATTAATATTTGAAATCCTGAAATTGAATATTGACTTTCTACCGATTAGATAACTATATATATATATATATATATATATATATATATATATATATATATATATTATTTATATATATGTAGTCACATGCCATGCGATACATGTATCTTTTCGATACATTACTGACGAGGCAGATTTTTTCCCGCAGTAGGTTGACATTTCTTTCTGCGGTAGACCAGTTGCCATCCAAGGCTACAGAACACGGTCTGTCCTGCTATATACACATAGCTGGGGTGTGGAGAGAAGAAGTGGTTTCATACCTTTCCCAAGGGTATTAGCACGTAAGAGAATGTAATGGATACGACTGGAATTCGAACTCGGCTCTCCGATTTTTCAATCCGAGCCGGTACCTATTACTCCACCGTGCCTCCGTTTTGTATAAAAACAAAAGGAAATAAAGGTGGGAAGATTATGTTGCACCAAACTTACAAAAGATGGAGATCTAACAATATCATGACTTTTATATTGTTTCGGGCGCTAAACACAGGCACCGGTAGTGAAAACACAACTACTCTAGCCACCAAGAAATAACCCTTATAAATGAGACAGAAGAAGAGAAATTGTACAAAAGTTTTTATTTTAACGAAAGAGTGCATAAAAGACTGCTGAAGTGTTACATAATAGCAATCCTGCTATTTACATTATTAACATTCTGACTAATATCTTTATCACTTTGTTATTATTATTACAATATTTCGGTCGATATTCAGTCTTTTTCGGTTAATCTTTCGATTTTGGTGGACTATAGGGAATGTCTTTCTATACGATAGTGAATGCTGAACAATTCTCTCATAGTTGAAAGGGAGACTTGAGACAGCAGAGCTGTCCTTTTATAAAAGAATGCTTGGACGGAACGTGTGAGGAAGTATTAAGGAAAATTTAAATTAAATTGGCACGTGTATTTAAAATAAAAATGACTAATTTGAATTTTCTTCTGCGCATAATAAAGAAAGAAAAATTGGAAGATATATAACTTCTATGACACATTGAAGGCACTAGGTGCAGATAGAATCTATTTTACGAGCTTGTGTAAATGGAGATCAGAACAGGGAGCCAACATTGCCTAGAACATGGAGCCTAGAACAGGGAGTTATGATCGCGACTAGTAAAAAAGGAGACAAAATCTGATCGCACTGTTCTCTACAATCAATTGTTGTTTGCTTTTTGTGCTGACTTTTTTGTAAACACATTCAACACCATGTTTGCTGGTCTATTCCTCAGCGGATATACACGAGGGACTTCGGAGTGAGCTTGGAAGATGTGTTGAGAGTGATCAATTTTAAAACTGATTACTGATCCGGTCGTTAGGATGATTTCAATACCTTTTCTTGTGAAAGGAACTCGTTACGTTTCTTCGAATACAAAAGAAAAAATACTTTGTATATATTTAGGAAATATGAATATAATATTAATAAAATACGTGAGAATGTGAATATATGCTTAACAAATAACGTGGAAATGTGAATATAATATTAACAAATAGCGTTAACATTAACGTGTGTTTACCAGCATCTCCACTGCTGTCGCAAACATTTACTCCCGTCTCAATATTAAGTCAGATCAGTTCGATAAATTCAAATTGGCTGCTAACGTTCAAAACGACATTCAGTTTGTTGCTAAACTGCTCTCTATTAATCATCTGAGAGACCCATTTCTGCTTTTCAACAACATGGCTGATGCCAGCCTGAATGTCATGGGTTCTTACCTATAACTACAGAATGAACTCTTCCTAAAACTATGTATACTACGCCTCACAAGAGAGAGGGACAAATCGAGTCAAGCCGATAGTAGTTCACTCCAAACCAGACTGACAGTCATACTAACACCTTCCACATCTTGTATTATTATTTCGTGTAATATACCGTCGTTATTTCTACTCTTGTGTTCGTGTCGTACTTCCTTGGTCCTAACCTGGACCATAACACTGAAAGAGAGTGATTCGTTGCTCCTTCTCAAGCTAACATTCTCGGCTGACATGAAATGGAAAGACGATATTGAATCATTTTGCTAGGTCAGTTGCTAAGTTGGCTCCCTGTATCGTGCAGGACACGTTTTATGTCTAGAATCTATCCATAAGTCTACCATACGTCCATACTTAGAATATTGCTGCCACGTATTGTCATGTTCTCCTGCTACACATCTAAAGATCACTGTTAAGATTCAATGAAGAATCGGTAATATTATTTGTCATGATCTGTCGTCTCGGCTTCAGTCACTTTCAAAATGGCGTTGCTTCCCTCGGCTTTTTCTATAAATACTTTCATGGTAATTGTTCGGATGATATCTTTGTATTTATTGTATCTAGACTTCATGAATTTAAGCGCAGTACTAAACTGACAACGAGGTCCCATCAATTTACAGTTTGAAGTGGCTAGATGTAATCATTAGTTCTGTGTTAACAGTTTCTTTACTCGCACTTCTCACTTGTGGAACTCACTTCCGACTCCATGTTTTTCAGTCAACTTTAATCTTCAAAAATTTGTATGCAATGTCAATCCCTATGTAATGTCCTCCTGATTACTTTTCCTTTGTTCTCGCTCACTATTGTTTCTATTTCTAATTCTTTCACACCCAGTAACCTTTTGTGTCTTAATGGCTTTACAACCTTTCAGGGAGTGAACACGATTTAAAAAATTACTGTCGTAAATTTTGTTTAATTTAGGGGCCGTGTTTTTCATTATAATTCTCTTAAAGTTCACGTTAATAAAAACATTCCCTTTGTCATTTATATTACAATAAAAATTTCTTCCTACTATCTCTGACTTTTCGACTATTGCAATGAACGGTATTTTCTCAAGGAGGCACCTTGCCTTGATCTAAATCTTAACCTAGATCTCAAATGGAACTCGTTTATACCGTCCATCGTACCACTCCAGTAAAAACCTGATTGCTCCTGCTATCTTTGCTGCCATATCTGGGATGGAGCTGATCAGTCCTTGCTTTTCAGTACGAAGACGTCAACATGGCCCTGTGGTTGATGAACTAATTTCCACCCTACGACCCCTTTCCCATGGGCGAAAGCGGTGCTTTCTTTTCTTCGGTTTATTGTTATTTTCCTGGAAAATATTCTGACGAACTACATTCCTTAATTTCACCAAATCTATCCCTTAGAGCTAAGACCCGTCATGCCACGTTCACTGACGCAAGCCACACTCATACATTTCATATTCCTTTAGTAAGGAGGAAGTTCCACGCAAATAGCTTCTTCCCACGTACCTGCTACTTTGTGGAACCGACTACTAACAGGATGCATTCCCGATCACAACAATCTTAGCCTCTGCAAGTTTAGGGTTAACTGCTATTTCTCTTACTCTTATCGGTCATACAAATTTTTAATTTTTTTTTCCTGGGTCCTACACTGTTTCTGATCATCATCAATGATCTTTCTGATGTCATCAGTTCCCAAGTAGACATCTACGCAGAAGACACTACTATTTACTCCTGCCTCAATAGTAAATCCAATCTCGCTTTAAAAACTAAACTTGCCGTTGGTCTCGAAAAGAACCTGCAATCTGTGGTCCACTGGGGTAGGATATGGCTTGTAAACTTTAATGCCTCCAAAACGAAACTGCCCCCATTTACCCACCATAGAGGACCCTCCCTGTCCCCCATCAGAATGGCTGATGCCCAACTCCACGAGAACCCCTCCCTGCGTCTTCTTGGTCTCAAGCTTTCCATTGATCTGAAGTGGGACAACTACATTGAATCAATAGCTTCACTTACCGCAAGGGAAGTTGGTTCTCTGTGTCATACCAGACGGTTTTTCTCGCCTGCATCCATCTTTCAAATCTACAAATCAACCATTCGTCCTTGCATTGAATACTGCTGCCATATATAGTCTGGTGACCCCGCTGTTTGTCTCAAGATCCTCAACAAAATCCAGAGACGGATCTGATATGTTCTAATCTGGCATCTCGTCTACAGTCACTTTCTCATAGACGTGCTGTTGATTCCCTCTGTCCTTAAGTATTTTCATGGCAAATGCTCTGACGAGCTACTTTCACTGGTCCCCAAACTACATAAATTTAAGCGTTCTATTAGGTTGGAATCTCGGTCCCACTCTTTCACTGTCAAAACAGCTAAATGTAGCCGTCTCTTCTACACCAACATCTTCTTATTTCGTACTTCCCGTCAGTGGACTCTCTCTCTTACTTGCTTCCCTGGGAGCAATAACGTTTAAATATTCAAATGCAATGTCAATCGGCATCTAATGATGCCTTGATCTTGATTCCCGTCCTTCTTTGTATCCTTTTCTCACACTCTTTAATCTTGCTCTGACTTTCTGTAAACCCTTGCATGCTAGTAGCACTTTCGCCTTCCCTGTGGTGATATGCTGAAAAAACCCTTTATACTGAGTGGCTGGTTTCCATCTAGAAGGATAAAGCTGTTTAATAAGTACAATTTTGCAGCGCATAAACGAATATGTGTGTACGAAAGGGATTACCCACTCGTGAAACGCGGGTTCGACTTTCACCAGTGTCGTGTTGCCAGGTGAAGGTGACTTCTTGATATTATCAATCTGGGGGTGGTGATCTTAGCGGGGGACACCTTTGGAAAGTACCTGAAAATCATACCACGGATTGTCCCAAAACTTTGGAGTGAAATTGTGTAGACGGAACTCTTTGAGATCCGTCGATGGTCGTGTTTGAGCGTGCTGCTCTGGTTCAGACTGTTGATCATGCTAGATAACATACTTTTTCTTAAAGACTGTAACTAAGGTCCGCTCAGCATAGTTGCAGTATAAACCACAGTTGGGCTCTATGCGTGTTGAACAAACACAAATGTACATGAGTAGACGTCTGCAACAGGGATTGGCTACCCAGTCTATTAAAGGAGGAACCTCGAATACGAGTGGTCAACCACTGTGTATGTATATATATATATATATATATATATATATATATATATATATATATATATATGTATGCAGTAAGATTCGAGCTAAGCAAGAAATAAGGTGTAAAGACTTGGAAAGTGATACAAATAATTACGTTTGAATAATATATTTTAATTTATTAATTTAATTTATTGAGGAAAGGTATGCAAAGATCAATTTAACTTTAATTCTATCTGACTGTCTGTTTTACGCACACAAACATATATCTATATATGCATACATATAATTTTATTGTTTGAAATTTGGTATAATTGATAGGAATGAGTACTTAATATCGGAGATATATCATTTATATAGAGAGAGTTTGGAAACAGATATTACTTTATATTGACTATCTATATATCTATCTATCTGTGTGTGTGTGTGTACATGTGTGCGCAGGCGCGTGTTTGTCTGTGTGCGTGAATGTGCGAAGGTGGATCAATACTTGTGTACCTTGTGAGTTATTAGCGGAATTTTGGCCATAAGTATTCATTGTATAATGTACTAATTAATCGAGACATTTTAGTTTAGGTTCATTGGTAAGGGCAGGCATTATGTTCAAAAGAAACATTTGTTGCAGGAAATAAATCGTTGTTACGTCATAAAACTACAGACATATATATATATATATGTGTGTGTGTGTGTGTGTGTGTGTGTGTGTGTGTGTGTGTGGGATGGTATTCCGTCCTATCAAGGACGTTCTACCAGGCTATTTCTGTAAGATAAATATTTTAAGGCAACCCGATTTTATAATTATATCCAGATGATTAAATGTCATAAATAAATTAAATATCCAACTATATGCCCCTTTGACTTTCACTAGGATTGTAACAACTCGCCTGTTGTTTCAAAAATAAAAAAAATGAATTATTTTTACAGAAAGGCAGAAATAAATATATGTATTTGTCCGAAAAAGTATAAATGGAAAATTGGTGCTCAGCACTTTTTCATCTAAAATACGGATAGAGAAAGAGAGAAAGGGGAGAAGGATGGAGAGAAAGAGAGCCTGAGGCAGATAGATAGAAAGATATGAACAGATTGAGATTCTGAATAGACTAAGATAGATCTGAATAGAATGAGATAGATAGACAGTGAGCAAATTAAGATAGATTGCTATACAGTGAGCAAATTAATATATATATATATATATATATATATATATATAGATAGATAGATAGATAGATAGTAAAAAACTTCGGGTCATCAATCTAACAGTCCTTTTCTATTTTATCAATATATTTGCACATACGCACAGACATACATATGGATAGATAGATCTGATTAGATAGATAGATAGATAGATAGATAGATAGATAGATAGATAGATCAGAACAGACTGAGATACACAGCTTGATAGATGGTTATATAAATAGATCTGAATAGATTGAGATAGATAGATAGTGAACACACTAAGATAGGTAGATACTGAACAAATTTAGATAGATAGATAGATAGATAGATAGATAGATAGATATGGACAGTTTGGATATAAATATTCACGGAGCAGGATGGCTGGCAATTTCACGGCTCATCAAGCGCCCTATTCCTGATATTATATACTTCTATAAATATAACAAATTGAGTCCTTGTGTGCGCGAGTGTGTATGTGGAGTAAATAGAGTTTCTTTAATAATTTTTGGGGTTGATGGTTTTAGCCATCAAGTGAGATGTGCTTCCTAGTGATAGCTCCACATCAGGTGCCGAATTTTGCCCCGCGAAATTCGATCTGGCACTTGGTCTCAATTTTAGGGCATTCGAGGATAAAATCAATTAAGAGATTATATTACTAAAAATCTTTCTGCAGCAAGCATCTGAGATATTTTATTAACTACAAGAACTCATACAAGCAAATCGACAATTGCGGAATATCTAGACTAGTAAATGTCTGTGAGAAATAAAAATATTTACCAAGCTAAGTTTCTCTGTCAAAGGGTAAGATTAATGTCAGTAAGTGAGAATCGAACTCACTATACAATCAGGGCTAATTCGACGTGGTGTAATGGTCAACAAGCTCGTCTCGCTAGATCAAATACGACTGAGCAGTGAGTTCGATCCTCACTGGGTGCTCCACATTTTCGGCCTTGTACCTCGTCAGAGCTAGGCTTAGAAAATCGAACTCACCTCGGCGTGGTGTAATGGTTAGCAAGAACAATTACGGCTGAGTACTGAGTTCTATCCTCCCTGTGTGCCCCATACATTCGGGCTTGTGAGTTGTGTCTCTGTCCGCGAGCAGAGACGTAGGTGGGAAAAATACTGAGATATGCTCGATCCCCGGGAACAGCTGTCCCTCGGCTGTACCCCATCCTCATTGCATTAGAGAGCTAAGATCGGTAGTTAGACTGATGCCAGCACAACTGGCGGTTTCGGAGCTTGGATAATTTGAGCATTGATCCGGGTGTCCGCGCTCGGGTACCCCATATTAAACCCGACATTTTGTCACATCACGTCTCAGTGGAGAGACGGGGTCAATACTTACAATCAGGTCCAATGTTGAAGCCCTTGTTCGATTTCTTCTTCTTGCTAACATAACGCTTCGTCATAATCATTCCTCAGCTCTCAGTTGTATAATCCGTAAGAAAAGCAAAAAAATAAATAAATAAACTTACGTGCAATATAACACCCGGAACAGTATATTTCAACAAGACTAGATATATAGACGTAACCATTATGAAACGAGGTATTGAAATCCACAAGAGCTTGACTTATGTGCCTGGGCCACACGATGATACCTGCCGTCACCTTCAACTTTATGATATTCCTGCGGTGTTTCTATCAAGTTTCTTTACCAAACAAAACAATGAGTAAACTTCTGACTTCAGTCTATTTTCCTGAAAAATAATTTTAAGTGAAAGATTTTATAAATGTATACCAAAAAGAATACTGTTGGCTTGGTCAATGGATGTCGATGTTTCCTTATAAGAAACTACCAATATTAACATTATTATTACAGTTAGCATCTCCCCTTTCACTATTAATTTATTATAGTAGATGTTACTAGCATTGGTCTACAATGATTACTTTTTAACCGTATAGATTCACACACATGCATATATATATATGTTTTACTTTTTTAAATGTGCCACATTTATGCGGGAGGTATGCACAACGTCGAAGATAGAGTTTTAATATACTAGGTTGTTCAGAAATTCTTGAATCACTAAGGAAAGGGAAGGAAAATAACAACTCTCTATATCTGTTTAATGGAATTTCCAAGAAATACTGCATTTTAAGCTTGTTCCACACGGTCGCGCCATCAACTGTACTTCAATCAGCTAGACCGCTTGTAAGACAAACTAAAGAAATAGTATCCTGCTTTTGTCAATCGAGGTCGGGCTTTGTTTCAACAAGAGAATGCGCCGCCACACTCTGCCAGGTTGACTAAGCACAAGTTCAAACAAATGGACAATCTTGAAATTCTTCCACATCCAAAATTCAGTCCCAAAGCTGCTCCGAGTGACTATGGCCTGTTACGCCCATTGACACACTTACTCCGCGATCAGCGATTCAATACTTTTGATGAAGTGAAGGAAGCTTTTTTACAGTTTTCTAATTCAAACCAGCGGACTGGTATGAGGAACAAATTCGGGTGCTGACTGATCGCTGGCAAAAGATCGTCGAGAATAATGGACTTTATTTTAAAGAATCATTCTAACCCGTCTTAACTATCGCCTTATTAGTCTCGTACTGCTTTTCGGCAAAGTATTTGAGGCTTTAATCAATGCAGAATTGGTTAAGCATCTTACCTCTGACGTACTATTCTCAGACAAACAATATGGCTTCCGTTATACCAGGTCTACATTTGATATGCATACGGCTATCACTGAATATATATATATATATATATATATATATATATATATATATATATATTTTCAAGTTCTTAGTAATAATAGCGAAGTTCGAGCTGTGGCTCGAAATGTTTCGATGGCGTTTGACAGGGTTTGGCACGCTGATTCTTACGCAAGCTCCAGGGCTACAGTATTACTTGACGACTGCTTGATTGAATTCAATAATTTCTATCAAATCGTGAAATGAATGCCATTTTGAACGGGCTTGCTTCCAGATCTTTTCTCACGATCGCTCTATCCTGAGACTTACGCTGTTTCTGATCTTCATCAATGATTTTCCTGATGTCATCAGTTCCCAGGTTTATGCTGATGACCCTGCCATTTACTTCTGTCTCAATAGCAAATACGTCAGAGCTGTCAAAGTTAATCTAGCTGCTGCTCTAGAAAAGAACCTCCGATCTGTGTTTAACTGGAGCAGGAAATGACTCCAAAACGAAACTGCTCTCATTTAACAACTATAGAGAAACATTTCTGCCCGCCACCAGCAAAGCTGATGCTAGACTCGTGGAGAGCCATGCACTGCGCCTTCTTGGCATCAGGTTTTCAAATAACTTGAAGTGGAACGATGACATCGAATCAATAACTGTGTCTACTGTAAGGAAATTTGGGCCATTATGTTGTGCCAGAAGGTTTCTCTCGTCAGAAATCATCTTTCACATTTATAAATCTACCATTCATCCATGCATTGAATACTGTTGCCATATCTGACCGGGTGTTCCTGCTACTCATCTTTATTTTCTTGAAAAAATCTAAAAAAGGATCTGCAATGTAATCGATCCTGACTTGGCATTTCGACTTCAGTTACTTTCTCACCAACGTGATGTGGCTTCCCTCTGTCTTTTCTACAAATATTTTCATTGCAACTACTTTTACGAGCTTTTTTTCCCTACGTGAATTTAAGTGTGCTTCCAGAGTGGCATCTAGTTCCAACTCTGTTGAATTAGTTAAATGTAACCGAAATTTCTACTCCAACAGTTGCTTTTATCGCACTTCCCTCTTGTGGAACTCCCTTCCGTTTACTTGCTTCCCTGATAACTACAATAATTAAAAGTTTAGATCCAACGTCAGTCGCCATTTTCTGTCTCCTTGAACCCCTTTCTTCGTACCTCTATACCCAGTCTACTCTCCCGCATTCACTCGCTGTAACCCCCTGCGTACCAGTGGCTTTCCCGCGTTGCTTAGGGTGAAATGATCAAAAAAATGATGTTGGTGTTGCTCCATAAAATTTTGTTGTTTTCTTTCTGCTTCCTAAGTGAGTCAAGAATTTCTCGCCCACCTAATATATAGACAATAGGGCCATCGGAATCAATACCGCATTGTAAATGTAAGATTCACGCCACAGGATGATCTTCAGTCTCCTCCCTCTGAAGACCAGATTGAGGTGTGAAACTGACAGTTACAATGCAGTGTTGATTCTTATGCCAACTTTCTATGAGTCTGTCTCTCCTTCTACCTCTCTATCTCACTATATCATTATATATATATATATATATGTGTGTGTGTGTGTGTATATGTGTGTGTGTGTGTGTGTGTGTGTGCGCGCGTGTAAGCGAGAGAGGTAGATAAAAAAAGCGGGAATTGGAGAGATAAAGTTAAAGAGATATTGAAATGTTCTCGGCAGAACCCAAAAGCCTTCCCACAAAATACTTAATGTTCGGTTATTTGGTCGGATATTATAAAATGTATGAATTCACGAAATTTTTAGCGCCATTTTTACACACACTCACATACACACACACGCCCATATAATATATATATATATTATATACACTCCAATATATATATATATATATATATATATATATATATATATATATATATATATATATAAAATAATATTTTTGTTATCTTTTCAATTCTGCTTGCTATATTGACAAAATATCAAGTATACATGTACAGGTTGTTTTAGTTATATCATTATATAAACACATTTATATTGTTATACCTTTATACTATTATACATAGAAACACACATGTGTATATATGTTTGCAGAGAAATGTTTCTACGTAATGAGAATGCAGGTAGATGATTAAATAGATGAAGAGAAAGAAGTAAAGAGATTAAAAATCAAACCCGAGTCATATTCATATATTTTCTAATATTTATTTCCATTTCAATTCGTTATTGCATGTTTTTCTTGTGTTATATAATCACAAGATTATCATATTTGTATGTTTTTATGTGTTGGCATCTTTTAAGCATATTTTCACATATATTTAGTCGCTTCTGTTACGTAATGACTTCTGTAATTGAAATAAGCAAAAAGAAATATCCTTATTCACTCGTAAATCATTTCACCATAGAGCGCACACTCCGAGTCATTCAGAAACGAATATAGGGAAACAGTAAATTGCAAATAATATTTACAATAATCTTGCAATAGATATGTACATGTGCGTGTATCTGTGTGATTGCGTCATTTAAATCAGACATTTCCTAAGCCTAATTCAGTATCCAGGACTTACCTAAATGTCGGCAGGATATTGGGAGTAATGGACCTGATAATGACATATTTTTTTTTGCTCATTGACAGAACTTTCGAATCCAGCCTAATCGTATCCATATTTTCTAACATTCATAGTTTGGGAGAAGAGAGGAAGTCCAACATTTTTTTTCCCATGACATTAATGAATACTACATCCTCGATCGAAATTTGAACTTGGTTTACTTTCAATTTACCTGTCGATGTATGTGTCTGTGTGTGACGATAACACGACATATATGTGGGCGGATGTGCGTGTGCATAAACGCCATTATGATGAGCAATTCATCTTCGTGGAAGATGATTGGCAAAGTTCATCAAAGTTCCTTCTACCCTGAAAACAAAATATATGAAAATATGTTCTCGTGCTTCTAAAGAATTAACCGAGATTCAAAAGAAATTGTTGATCTTAGACAATTTATTAATTGTTCATACTTGCATCCATAGAGTGCAAGTTTACCGCTCAAACATTGATGATAAAATATACTGAGTAAATATATTTATTTATTGTCAATGTTGCATGTCTCAGTCTCCTATATAAATGTGCATATATGTATGTCTATGAATATACGAAAAGAATACATATGTATTCATTCATTCAGGCATACACACACACGGATACACACACACTCACACACGCGCGTGCGCACACACAAATACAAAGAGAGAGAGAGAGAGTGGAACCTCGGTTCCCGAATTTAATTCATTCCGTAAGGCCGTTCGTAACCTGAAATATTCATAAACCGAAACTATTTTTCCAATAGGAATCAATGTAGAGAAAAAAAGCCACAGTACAATAAAAGTGGAAAAGAAAAGCACGCCACAATACATGAATATATACAACACGGCAGTCGACTCAGAAATAATTCCGTTCGGGTTAACTCGTTTCGGCAATGTTGTTCAAGAACCGTAATTTTGTTCGATGACTGAGGCATTTTCATCTCTAATTTTCGTGCGAGATGCGAGGTTCCTCTGTATATATATATATATATATATATATATATATATATATATATATATATAGAGAGAGAGAGAGAGAGATAGAGATAGATAGATAGATAGATATTTTTATGTTTATACGTTCTTTATATATCTATATATATACATATATATATAATATATATCCGATGCGATGAGAACGAAAGTAAAATATAAATTCCAACGTTCACAGCATTAATGCAAATGAGGGCTCGATACCGACAGTAGAGCGATAAATATTATTTATTTATTATAATTTTATCATATAGACAAATATTGCCTTCAAGCAGGATTTTTCATAACCCTTTTCGATTCTCACCCGTCGAAGTGCAGTTGAAATGCACTGAAACCAAGTTGCATCTTTGTAGTGAGTAAAATGGTTTCGTCTATATGATAAAATTATAATAAATAAATAATATATATATATATATATATATATATATATATATATATATATGTATGTGTGTGTGTGTGTGTGTGTGTGAAGAAGCCAGACAAAAGTGAAAAACCTTTTTATCTTTATTGTTTTATTGACAACGCGCTTCGCCTTCGTTGTGTAGGTCGTGCCAGAATCTATTTAATGAAGCCCAAACGCGTTTGCATTAAAATGTTTACCACTTTGACACACACAGAAATGTCTCTCTACTTTCTTCGAATTCTGTAACCTAATAACACGCATATTCTGTAACCTAATACGCATATAATATATATATATATATATATATATATATATATATATATATATATATATATATATATTAATCGGAATCACTCCAAGCAAAATCAGCAATGCTACTAAACCTGAAAAGGTTGCAGGGTGTCGAAGAATTAGGAACAAAAACTTTAAATAGTGAGCAGAAAGAGAAGAGTGTAATCAGCAGGATTGTAAATACCGATTGACATTGCATTTAAATTTTTACAGATTAAAGTTGGTTGGAAAGTATGGAACCGGAAGGGAGTTCCACAATCGAGAAGTGCGAGTAAAGAAACTGTTAGCATAGAACTTACGACTACATCTAGCCAGCTCAACTGTAAATTGATGCGAGCTCGACACCACTGCCCTTAAATTCAAAAAGGCTAAATACCAAAGTGAACATCGTACTCGAGTAATTACCATGAAAGTATTTAAAGAAATGACATAGAGGAGCCTCCTTATGGCGGTGGGAAAGTGACTGGAGCTGAGCCGCCAGATCAGGAACAATAATATTTCATATTCCTCTTTGTATCTTATCAAAGAGCTCAAGGTAAATAGCAGAGGTACCGGACCATATGTGGCAGCAATATTCTAAGCATGGACGAATAGTAGACTTATCGCTATGTAAGATACATTCTGAAAAGAAAAAAATGTCTCTCCCAACATAATGAACCGACGTTCTTAGTAGCTGGCCTAGCAGTTGATTCAATATAATATTTCCACTTCATATCAGTAGAGAACTTGGGCCCGAGAAGTTACAACGAGGTACTTTTCTGGAAGGTAGCATCAGCCAAGCTGATTAGAGTCAGCATCTGGTCTCTCAGATGATCAATAAAGAGAAGTTAAGTTAAAAGTAAGCGTTAAAATTGAGAAGCTATCTGTGAACATGAGGTGGTTTTCAACATCGGCTGCTATTTTGACCATGTCAGACTGATAAGCCTTACTATCGAGGCAGGAGTAAATTGTTGTCTCGTATATATGTCTATGTATGTATGTATATGTGTATGCCTCACGTTTTCAATTGACTTGAAGTGGAGCGACGACATCAAATCCGCAGCTGCATTTACTGCAAGAAAATTTGAATCACTGTGTCGTGCCAGAAGTTTTTTTTTCTCGTCAGAGTCCATCTTGTACATTTACAAATCTGTCATTAGCCCTTGCATTGGATACTGTTGACATATCTGACCTGGTGCTCCTGCTACTCATCTATATTTTCTTGAAAAAATCCAAAGGAACTGCAATGTAATAAATCCTGACTTGGCATCTCGACTTCAGTCACTTTCGCATCGACTTGATGTGGCTTCCCGTTTTTTCTACAAATATTTTTATGTCAACACCTCTGATCTGGTGCCAGGTCTACATGAGTTTAAGTGTGTCTATTGATTGGAATGTCGATCTAATCATGTTAATGTTGAAATATTTAAATTTAACCGCTATTTCTACAGTTTTTCTCGTACTTCCCGCCTGTGGAATTCCCTTCTGTTGACTTGCTTCCCTGATAACTGCAATCTTCAAATATTTAAATTCAACGTCAATCACTATCTTCTATCATCATGAACCCAGTTCAGCTCTTATCTTTTCTTCGGCTCTTCTTACCAAGTCTTTCCTTCCAACTTCACTTTCTGTAAACCCCTGCGTACCAGTGACTTTCACGCCTTGCTTGGAGGTGACATGAATATATTTCCAAGTTGACCACACATTTTCTTAGCAGCAAAACTGCCAATGTAACAATATTTCCTAAGGGTTTTTTCGTTGCTTTCATATTGTTCTATTTTAAAGTTGACAAGAGATAAATTTTAAGTATTCAACTAGATTTAACATTTAAATCCGAATAACTTTATTTGTATATTTCATACCAATCATTATATATATATATATATATATATATATATATATATATATATATATATATAGATATATGGATAGATAGAGATAGATAGATAGATAGAAAAATTTAGCTCTTGAAAATATATTTCAATTGAGCACTGTTGAAAGATAGGCTAATTCCATGAACAACAGTCACCTGTGCTAATGCAAAGCTCTTCAGTAAAATGAATATAGAGCACTCTGATTGGCGTTTGTTTACATTCGTAAAAACAATACGCTAGATTTAGCTGTTCCTCTCTGCCGAGTGAAGATAGCTCAGTGGTAGAAACTCTGACAAACACTAAATCGGTCGGGTTTCGGTTCTGGCTTGACGTATTTGGATGTCTAGTCGCACTGGGGAGCTGTGATACAGCGAAACAGCACTGTCTGCAATGATATATATATATATATATATATATATATATATATATATATATATATATATATATATATATTTATAATGGAAGAAAAATAGTATCAGAGAAAGAGAGTTGATAGATGACAAAGTTGTCGATACTGTAATCAGCAATGGCCTGAAGATCACTTTAAGACGTCGGACTGACAGTCATCATGTAGTGGTGATTCCTCCTGCTCATAAGTTTATACCCACGTGCACTAACATAACAACCAGTCTCGGAGTAGGATAATTCTGAATTCAAAAACCGATTATGGTTGTTTGAAGAACTTGTGGCACATTATGTGCACCAGTTCCCTGCATATGATTCTCACAAAATGCGCGGTTTGTTCTGCACAAGAGTACACAAATATAATCAAATTTTGTGTGTAGGTAGCCTGGCTGTTCGCTTCTGTGAATTGAGCTGGTGGACTAGGACGTCAGAGAGAGTTCATTATATATATATATATATATATATATATATATATATATATATATATGTGTGTGTGTGTGTGTGTGTGTGTGTGTGTCTGTTTGCAGATGAGTTCTGTGATGTACTGAATTCTATATCTTTTTGAAAATTATGCAGATTCACATTATTTAAATCGATATATATATATATATATATATATGCATGTATGTATGTATGTATGTATAAAGAAGTTTATGGTCAGAGCTGAATTAGACCAGGAAACTTTAGTATTTAAAAAGTGCTCAATGCACATATAAAAAGTACAAAATTTAACATGTAGATCTTTTAACTATATAAAATTAGGAAATCAGCCGATTCCGGTAACTTGGTTTAAAACTTTTGGTATCTTCAGGCGATTTCGGTCAATTGATTTCCCAACGCTTTGACCGAAATTGCCATATTGTTTTAAAAATATCTATCTATCTATCTATCTATCTATCTATCTATCTATCTATCTATCTATCTATAAAATAAACTAAACACTAATATTCCATGGTCATAATTTATTTCATTGCATATTAACCACTAATATTATATATATATATATATATATATATATATATATATAGCGTTCATAATTTTTTATCAATATGTATTTATATATTGTATGTATTATATTATATAATGTATAATGATATATATTATATATATATATAAATTATATCAATATATATATATATATATATATATATATATATATATATATATATATATATATATATTATTATTATTAATTAAAAATATCAAAACACTTACCATCAAGATCTACAAACAAATCACAAATGAAATGGAAAAAAAATTCCATAGTTAAAATCAAGAGATATTACTATCCTGTTTAGAGAGTGGGAAAAGACAGAGTGTTGGACTATTTTGATATACTGACCTCAGTATGTTATTTGAGAATGGTGGAAAGCCTTGAAGTGTAGTTAGTTCAGTGTGAATTGGAAACAATTTATCTATTTATCTCTATCTCTATCTCTCTCTCTCTCTCTCTCTCTCTATATATATATATATATATATATATATATATATATATATATATATGCATGTGTATGTATGTATATTACCTCAAACGTTATCTCGGATTATATATATATATATATATATATATATATATATATATATATAAAAATATCGTGTTAAAAGATATAATGTACCGATTTTCTGCAAACACTTTTTCACCTAAGGTTATTCATCCCTTTAAAGTGTCATCAGTGCTGTATCCCATTAAGGTTGTAGCAGCAATCATATGTCTTGGTCAAGATAGCCTGTTTAAGTATCACCACCTCCAGGCTTGTTTGAATTCAGAGTTTTCCTTCACATAGACTGGTTGCCTACCAAGGCTATAGGCACCAGTCAGTCCTTCTATTTACCCATAGCATTTACTCAGTTGGATTCACACCTTCCACTAGCTTATTTGCGTGTAAGTGAATGTAAAAAAAATCGACTAAAATTCGAATTCAACATACACACACAGACATACACACGCACACACCCACATATATTAATATATTAATATGTATGTGTAATGAGAATGTCACGAAAAAATATATGACATTTGAATTATTTCCTAAATTAGTTTAAATTCCTATATGCTAAGTTAAGAACTTTTTATCAGATTCTTCAAAACAGTCAGTCAGTTATGTGTCATGCATGTTACTCGTTTAGACTATCTTTTATCTTTCAATGCATGACTGACGAGGCAGATTCTGTCCCGCAGTAGGTTGCCATTTGTTTCTTGGGTTCGACTCCAGTCTGTCCAGCTATTTACCCATAGGGGAGAAGAATAGGATTCATACCTTTCTCAAGGGCATTAGCACGTAAGTGAATGTAACGGATTCTCCAATTCCTCAATCCGAGCCGCTATCCATTACTCCAACGTGCCTCCACTAAAACAGTAGGAATATCAAAAGCAAACTTTATATAACGTCTTTTGTCGCTTTACATTATATTTATTTTCCATTGTTTTTATTGCTATTTAGCGCTGAAACAAGTCCGATTTTTCTATTACTTCAATAAGGCAGACTGTTGATAATTATAAGTAAATATTAGAATTTGCGCCAGTTTTCTGCCCAGGCATAAAAAGTATGAATATTTCAAGATTCAGTCGATTGGCTCATAGATATTATTTCACTGGCAAAGTATAAGCATTATTTATCATATGAAGCTAGAAATTTATCATGAATGCAGTCAGTTTATTATTATTATTGTTGTTGTTGTTGTTGTTATTATTATTATTATTATTGCTGTTTTATTTTAGTTTATCGTTTTTTATTGTTATAATTTTATTATTGTTGTTATGGTTTAATTATTAGAGTTATGTATTTTTGTATGTCTGTATCTTGTTTGTTGTTACATTTTCGTTTATTTTGCTTCATGTCTTTTTTTTTTTCCATCTATTTCCATCTACAATCTTTCTCTGTATAAAGCTGTACATATTTTGTTTCTATCTTTTTTTTTTATTTCTGCTATTTTTATTCACGCCGCTGTCTTGCCCCCCTTTTTTATTTCCCGCTTCAATCAGTTGTGACGGCGCAATATTAATATCATTTTTCCTGTCTTTTGCAGCGGACACTACTAATGTCAAACGAGGTATGTATAGACACGTTATTTACTCTCTAAATATTTCCATTGCATTTTCTACCCTCAAACTATTGTTTTCACGCTTAAACTCCCTGGCCACGGGCTGAAAGAGATACTTATATTTTATCTGTTTTTAAATGAGCGAATTTAGTTGTTTGCTAATATGAAATAAGTAATTTAGACAGAAACGATACGTCGACAATAAAACAGTTAGAATGATTACGATTGCTGTAGTTTATGTTGGGTTAGCAGTACATTATTGATATTCAAAATTTCTTTATTAGTATTTTTGTAAGAGGAGAAAAATATGTATTATTAGATAGGCACAAAATTTATCACTCTCCTCTTTTGCAATAAACAACAGATTGAACACAGTTGAAAAGCGTTTCTTCAATGAAAACTTTTGCAAACACTTCATATTATTAATGGACGGCCGGATCGATCTAACATTTATTTAAAACTTGAAATTACTTTTAGTTTTTTTTTCTGTAGTATAGGGTTTTCTAGATAAAATTATTCTTAATATTTTCGAATTTTTATTAACTGTTTATATTTTGGCGTGTGTTACACGGTCTTATAAAATTGCCATCTTTTTCAAGTTGTTTCTAAATAGCTTAGAATACAGTTACAATTTTCTTATCGTATTTTCGTTCATTACAGATTAGTGAATCAAGATATATATTACGAATTGTTTGGTTTCGATTAGCTATAGAAAAAGCATTTCAATGACTTGAGCTCATATCATAGATATAAAAAAGGAACGTTTCTGAATCATATTTCCAAAAAAAAAAAAAATATTTCGTCTGGAACCATATTGAATTATTTATTTATGCCACTTGATTTCATAAAAAAAAATGGACCCTTGTTTTGTCTTCAACATAATCTTATATTTCTATAATTTTCCTTTATAAGAGTTTTCAGGAAAGCATTGCATTGACATCAGAGAGTATTGTCTCTTTTCACTGCTATTGCCCAAGTTGAGTTTTGCACTTTTCAACCAATATGGACGCAGTTTTGTATTTCAAGCGAGCATTTAACTATAAACGCCGAAACAAAAGTAGATTTTTCGATAACAAAATGCTGTAAATCTGATAACTCACCCATTACAGTTCTGTTTAATTCTTAATTAACCCAGTTCACTGGAAAACGTTGTTTCTCTGTTAATGAAATCTGTAAAACTATTTCTGCTTCATACAGACGGATGTTAAGAAGTCTTTAAGCCATTTATATTCATTATCTTTAAACTTGACTCGTATTTCTTTCATCTTACTCTGCAACATTCTGTCGCTTCTAATGCATTATTTCGAATACCGCCAATGTAAATAAGCAATGAAGCTTGGATTGTACATTGGTAAAGAATACAGCGATGTGGATAATACAAACAAAGCTTACTTTGAAGTAAGGGGCTTTCAAACTCAAAGATTCTTCCAAAGGATACAAGTTCAAACATCGCCAAAAGTTGGCTTATTATTCATAGTCTATACTGCTAAGTAAGTAGTAATTGTATGAATATAAAGACGATCTGAGAGCTGGGAGACAAGGCGGTTAAATAAGATGGGAACTAAACAAATCACAGTTGAGTTCTAATAACAATGTTTCATCCTGGGATGTTTATCCAATTAAAAATTATTATAAATAATAGTTAATGTTGTGCACACTTGACTTAACATGAGCTCATTGCTATGTAAAATTAGATGCATTTTACAGTAGAACTCACTTAATACAAGGCTTGAAAGGCACTCAATGTTGCTGCCAAAATGGTTATGATGAATGAGGTGTGTGATATTAGTTAAAGAGAAAGTCGTAGCAAGTGAAAAGTATATGGATCAGGTGGATAGATAACAACTGATTCTTAACTTGAGGAGTGTAGTGTCCAAGGAAGCATCCACGCGTGAGTCTGTTCTGTTGCATTTGTTGAGAAAAACGCTGTCTGATTGGAAATTTTTCCTTACGTTTGAAGATAAGTTAAGAATGATTCGAATCTGGAATTAGCAAGGTGTGTCCTAGTTGTAAAGGTCTGAACTCGTGCAACTAGAAAATAAAGTTCATCTGCACATTTGCCATACAAATAGCGATAGAATAGAAATACGCTTGTAATGTTGTTGGAAAGAGGCTACAGAGTAGAAGATTAATCTTCCCCTACAAGTCCACGTAAACTATTTTGAATATCAAGGCCGGAAATTAGGGACTGGGCAGCTGAATTTAGAAGAATCTATTTAAGGGGGAAACAATATTCAATCAAAATAATAAAAGCCGATATGTATTTCCCAACTACTATCACTCTTAAAAAAAAAAGATTATAGACATTTGCAGATATGCAATATAGTCTAAACGAAAATCCTAAAACAGAAATAAAAGCTTTATCATATTACAAAATTTTAATTGAATTTTTACCACAATTACGGCCACCTGGTACTATTTTCAGATGATTATATAATAAACATATATTTACTAAAACATATATATGGCCATGTTGTGTTATAGATCTCGAAAATGACTAGTTTAGTTTTTGCGTTCCACACTGGTTGACTTCTGTTGTTGCACTGTGCGAGAAAATTTTCAGTCAAAATATTCATATTTGATTTTGAATTAGTGAAATCCGAAAAAAAATATTTTTCTCATGTTTTTTATTCAAGTCATCTATAAATTCTGAAATTCTTTGAGGAACAATTAAAATATTTAACATATATATATATATATATATATATATATATATATATATATATATATAGGGTGCAGATTGTCATTAGTAATTTCTTTTTAGTCGGACTTAGAACCTTTGAGCCACACTTAAAATATAAGGGATGCCGCATCGTTAGTTAATGGTGAGGCAAGCAGGACATTACTACTTTCAAGTGACCTTCATCCTCACTCAGCACATGTGACTTGTGGTTTTTACAAGACAGACTAAACCTTACTAAATTCCTTTCTCACACTCTCTGGCTTTCTCTCTCTTCTCTCTCTATCTATATATATATATATATATATATATATATATATATATATATATATATATATATATATATATATATATATATATATATATATATTTCTGTCATATTTTTGTATGCCAAATGTGCAGATGAATTTATTTTTTAGTTGCACGAGTTCAGACCTTTACAACTAGTAGACGTCTTGCTAGTTTCAGAGTCGAATCATTCTTAACATATTTTCAAACGTATGGAGAAATTTCAATTATTTTACACACACACACATACATATATATATATGTGTGTGTGTGTGTGCGATATTACCATTAAATGTGGATTCGAATGATGAAACAAATACTTAAATAGTTATCAAATCACATAAATATGGAGGATTTTACAAGCCTAAATATTTAAGCGATATGGAATATTAACACCTAACGTTCTAAATTCCTACTCTTTAAAATAAACTGGACATGATGAGTTAACAATCCGCCCCAATATGCAACAAGATTGTAATATATTATGCAGACGACTTGTTCCACGTTATTAAACTTGGTATGACCTCATATGGTATGAAAATTGGTATTACTAGTTGTTGAATTATTTTATACAGTACCGAAGAAAAAAGTTGCTGTGCCTCCATGAATACTTTATAAAGTGGCGCCTTAGGCGAAGATTGAGCGAGTAGTTAATTTCATTAAAACTGTTTGTTCACAAATTGTTCCTTCTGGCCTTGGTTGTTCTATTGGTCTAAAAGGTATATCTATAATATCCTGGGTTACAGGTTTCTTAACTTGCTAATTTCTAGGATAGGAGATGTTCTTCACGTTTTTTTTGGCCGATCCTTAATCGATTAGACCAATTTAATGATCTTTGATCAATGGATCAATTTGTCGTACTTTATTCAACAACTCCCCGTAATTTGAAAATAAAAATATTTAAAGCTAAAGCTATTTATTTTCTTCCTTTTACTTACGAACACTTATTACCAGATCAAGAGCAAAGAGAAGACTTAGTAGTTAATGTCATAGGGAAAGGGATTTCGTAAACTGCGTTCAAATTTCGGTTGAGGTAGTTGGTATTTTTTTCTTTTTGCTCACTTTGTGTTTTTTACCCTTCGCATTAATGTCCTTTCGAAAGGCATGAACCTACCTCTCCCAAGTCATCAAATCAAGGATTATACGCTACCGCCAGTACCGTGCGACTCAGCACAACCTATCATATGTTAATTGGAAAGAAGTTGGTTGCCATTAAGTAAATTTCATTATACCGAGTAATGGATATTAAGGATTTACCATTTTAACTCAATTTGCTATGATTGTTAGCGGTTGAAAAAACAGAAAATCAACTATTTTACTCGAACAATAGTTGTATAAAGATACTTGCTTATTTAAGAAAAAAAAACAACTGATCTTTATTTTATACATGAATTTCTGGAGGAATTCGATTACGAAAATATTACACTTAAAGTAAGTACTAAACTAGTGATCTCTGAACTATTTGCGTCCTAATTAAATTTGAAAATGTATATTAAAAACTCTGCCTTTTATATCCTGTTTTCAGGGTCTATTGGAATTTTCAATTTCTGACTAGAATAAATGTAAATTAACATCTTCAAAAAGTTCTAAAATGTTAGCAACAGGTTTCAGCATCGCGTTAATCCAATCAGCTCTTAAATGAAATTCTATCTTTATTATAATTCCTTTTTTATTTCTGTTAAAACTAATAATAAAACTATCACTAACGAAAGAGAAAAACGAAAGAGAACATTAAATATTGTAAATACACAATGAACGAAGAATTGTTGGAAGCACAATATATAATTTTGAAAAGCGATGGATGGTAATATAACTTAATTAAAATGTATTCAAAAGTATTTTACACAGATTAAACTGTTTTCACACGTCAGCGTAAATATAGGTGTTCGTACGTTTTATCATGCATAAGTGTGAAAATGAAATTGATGAAAATTGGGATTTTGACTCCGCTACAACAACCAAATTAATCTCAGTAGTAATAAAAGAAAAAAGTGAGGAATCAAAAACCCTTTGCTTTACGAAATCCGATTCTTCAAATCATAAACCAAACAAAGTCATAAATTTTAGATAAACAAAAAAAAAATATATATACGTTTATTTAAAAAGCAAAATTTAAAAAATCGAAAGATAATTTTAATTCAAACATTTTATGCGATATTGGAATGTATTTCTGAAGTATCGACGAGATTTTCCAGTTTATTAAATGACAAATTGCTTAAGAATTAGTCACGTATAGGATTAGAGGTAAAATACACACACGCTCACTCAAACACACACACACACACACACATATATATATAGAGAGACACACGTGTTCATATATATATATATATATATATAGGCTTGTGTGTGTGTGTGCTACATCAGAGTTCAACTTAAATGGTTCCATCTAAAAAGAAACATTAACAGAATATAAAGTATTTTATTATATGGCAGAGTGATTTTTATAGAAGTATGAAATTTTCACCAAGACACGAAAAGCGTTGGGCAGATTGTAAAATCAACAAAGTCAAAAAAATGCTCAAATTATTAATAAAACATCTTGCAAATATATATATATATATATATATATATATATATATATATATATATATATATATATATATGAACATTTTAATAAACATTCTACAAATATATATATGATTCATCGTGTTTCTTATATATATATATATATATATATATATATATATATATATATATATATATATATACATGAACAATTTTAAAGTAGTTTAATAGTTAAAAAAAGTTTCTAAAACAGAAAAATAACATTCGTTTTTTGTAGTTAAACACCAATATTGAAAAGTCGTTTAGCATAAAACACGCTGTTACTGGTAAATAAATAAAAAATTATTATAATATATATATATATATATATATATATATATATATATATATATATATATGTGTGTGTGTGTGTGTGTGTGTGTGGATATTGTTATGAAACCTTTCTTGCCTGACCAAGAAGGATATTTAGTTTTAAATTTTAGATTGTTTTAAATGGGTCAGGCTGAGAACGTTTCCGTATTTCTTAATATATATATATAATGATAAGTTTATATGTGGCAATTTTTCTATGAACTGTGTTGAACTATTCTCTTCAATTTCGAATTTAACTCAAAAAGGAAACAATAAGTAAACGATCAATAGTAATGATGAAAGGAAAGGAAAAATTTAAAAATGTCGATCTTTCAAGATGTTTGCCGATAGCTTTGACTCGACCTCATTATCATTCTAAGAATCCTGCGGTTGTTTTGATAAAATGCTTGAATAAAAACTATTGAAGTCTACATCAGAGGCATAATAAAACATGGAAATACCTCATAAAATATATCAATAGACAGACTCGTGGTATTTTCCTCACACACACACACATATACACGCAATCACACATATATATATATATATATATATATATATATATATATATATATATATATATATATATATATATATATCAACAAGTGTCTGGGTTCAAATACGAACATTTGAACTAAGGAAAAACTATTCGCATTCCTTATTTCAATTCAGGCAAAAAAATTCGATCAAATTTGTAATCATTCCCTGATAAACTTTCTTTTTCCAATATAAAAGCGAATATAGACGAATGCTTCAAGCAATATATTATTTATAATTATTTACAACTGAGGTAAACTATCGATATGCGATATGGATTTTTGAATTGACTCAAACGATTTTAAGCTCTGAACTCTATCTTTTAATATTTTTAGAGGAATTGATTATATTACTGATAACTTACACACTTTTTAGAATAAGAGCAAATGATACCTCCAGATATTACTTATAATTAGTACCTCTGAATAACAAACATTATTCATTTTCTTAATCTTACTTTCAGAATGACAACATCGCTTCAAACCTAATGCCAGAAATGGGGAAGAGAAAGAGTGTTAGGGAAAAATAGAGAGTGGCAATAAGATTGAGAAAGAAACTTGAATTTCTCCTTTTTTTTCTTCTTCTTCTGTATCGTGTCCCTTCAGGACGTAGGTGATTATGGCTCTCCGCAATATCCTGTCCTGTGTATCTCAAAATCTATTTAGAGCTACAAAGGACAGGAACTTTCGAATAATATTTTGATAAGCTGAGAGTGTATGAAAAATAGCAAGTGATGATCCGTTGCCCAAGATAAGGATTGAACCCTCCACCTATACTGGAACGATCAAATGTAAGTTCATTGATTTCAAACACTGTTTTAAAAAAATGCGCCACTGAGTCTAACGGCCTCAACCTATAGATCCGCCATTAAGTATTATTTTAAAAATATCCCGAAACCATTAATGTACCGTCCTGTCAATAGGAAGACCAATAGATATTGGGAAACGCGACACAAAACGCTTTTTCGACACTAAAGGAAAAGTAATGCGACAGTATCTGCAAGCTTATCAGGGCGTTGTATAATTGAAATTTTATTTTCAACTAGCTTAACGACAATTAAGCTTGCTCCTGCAGAGGGGTCTTAATTAAGTCTTCGACTTGTTTAGAAGTTTGAGAGTACCCAGTCTGCATATTCTCAGCATTGGAAGCTCTCCAGGCTGACGTTTGATCTGGGTTTTCATCTGCACGGACTTTCTTTTCCTCGCTGCAGCCTTGACTCTTTTTGAGTGCAATCTGGTCCTCTGTTGGTGGAGATTTCTTTTTGAGTCATACTGCTGCCAAATGCGATAGGCAACAATAAACTACAAAAGAACTCAAGATTGATCGCTGCACTTAAGTATTGCTTTAATATTTAAGCTTTCCTTTTAAAAGTTCAACGATAATTCTTCTGTTGCCACTTAATTTAAAGACAATTTGATATACGTTGATCCAATTACTTTTATTTCATAGGTGTCTTTCGCTGGATTTCGCAGTTAATTTTAATTATTCTCAAATTTATTTCTAAGTTCTAAAAATTATCATCATGCAAGAGATCCGTCGTAAAAAATCACATAAAAATTGTCCGAAAAAAATCGCCGTGATAAAAACTTGGGAATCCAAAATTTCAGGATTGCGGATCTGGATCTGACGCGGAATGTTTTTAATTTGCTCACAGTGTCGGCCTGATTCCAAAATGTTGGACTACGACCTCTAAGAGTAAAGCTGAAAAAGTGTGACACACTGAAATTAGAATTTATTTTTATAGATTGCAAAAGAAGCAGAGCTTAGCAAAGTTAGAAAAAAATAAAAGTTCTGTTGAGTAGCGTCAAAAAGCGATTTGTGTCAGATGTCCTTTTGTGTTATTCTACGTACGTTTTTTTTTTTCCAATGATGGCAAAAGATAAAAGTGTTAAGTATTGTCAAGTGGTTTGCTCGAGTGTTCTTTCTTCTCTGACAACCATTTTAAATGTTAAATACAAGATCTTTCCTACCAAGATGTTTAGCGATAAGATAGTGAACAGAGATGTATATTTGTAAATTTTACGATCGTTTTCAGTGCAAGGTGATTACGAACAGCCTGAGTCGGAATTCGAAAGCGATGATTCCCATTTCTATACTGATATCCGTTACCCGCCTTCTAATTATAGTGCGACGTAATTTCTTGACAATTATAGATTAACGCAAAAAATCGTTAGAATTACGCAGTGATCAAGAATATATTAGGTGAGGAAATCTGAGATAATGCCTGTTTTAGTAGACCAGACAAAACAAAAAGTACAAAGTGTGTGAAATATAAAATAGCGTCTGTCTGAACACACACACACACACACACACACATATATATATATATATATATATATATATATATATATATATATATATATAGGTAACTATACTCGTTTCGAAAAACCTTCGAATTTTTGACTTGCCAATAATCAAATCAATCCCGAAGGAAAGAAAGTTTTTTAAAAAGAAAGAGCTAGAAACATGAAAGTCTGTCGAAAAAAATCGCACAGATACAGGTTTAAAGCCAAAAGAAAAAACTCCGAAACGAGTAAACAACTAACTAACAAAAGAGCACAATACCACCGTAGAGCAGACCTAGATAAACCTAGTGAGCCAGACAAACCTACACAGGTTTCACCTAAGTGGATTTTCAGGGAAGACAATCCGCTTAGGTGAAACCTGGGTAGGCTTGTCTGACTCACTAGGTTTTTATATATATATATATATATATATATATATATATATATATATATATATATATATATATATATATAGGTAGTAATCCATTGGGATAATCCAGGCGAGTGCTATTAACACAACATAGAATTTGAAATATGTTAAAACTGACTCACAAATGAGCGCTCCATGTTTATTTTCGTTAAACAGAACAAACTTTCTTTACAATTGGAATTAAGATACCTTTAGTAAATGACCATTTTCACCTACGAATTTTAATTTTAAAATTCGCAGAATTTTAAAACTATATATGGTATCAGTTTGTATTGAAAAATCCTGCGAATTTTAAAATTAAAATTCATAAGTGTCATTCTAAAAACATCTTAATTACAATTAAAAAAAGAGATATATATATATATATATATATATATATATATATATATATATATATATATATATATATAAAGGTTTTTTTTGTAGATATGTTTTTTCACGAAGTGGATTTAAAGTTGTCTTTTTTTCTAGTCAGCTGTAGGAGGAGAAGAGTTGGTTCATGTCTTTTAGGAGGTATTTGCGAGAAAGCGAAGGAAACGGCCTTGGCTGGAATTGCTAATCCCACTTTTCTCACCTGTTATCGGTATGCTACGAGCGCATATATATATATATATATATTCACATGTATGTGTGTGTGCGTGTAAAGCAATGTTTCCTTATCTCAAATAAATTCATTCAATTGTATTTTTAATCAGTAGCACATCCCTACAAAATAGAGTAAATCGCGCATTAATACACTATGGAGGCGAAAATGTAACCTCCAAAACTCTCACAAATAAATCGATTATCCCAACTAGAACGACTATGGTTAACATTATAACATATGAACGTAATGTAACATACTTTAGTGAAATCCAATACTTTAAACCAAATCAATAAGATATCCAGACCCGAAAAAATAACAAAGAAATTAATCAACTTCAGATATTTTTTTAATTAAAGTACGCATTTTTCTTTCTAGCCTCTATCTTTTGTTTTGTGCTGATGCCATGGATAAGTTGCTGTATATTCTCGTAAACAACAATTAACAAATTCAGAATAGCATCGAATTATTTACGTTCAAATAACAATAATAACCTACGCTTCTTTTCTGACCACCTGAGTTAAAGAGCATTCAACCTGATTAGTACTTAAATGGGTGACTGATTGGAAACACCTGCTGTTGTAAGTAATGTTGATATGTTGTAGCTCTATTGTTAGTAAAGATGTTCCATAAACTAACCACTAGTGTAATCAGCTGTTTCTTTTTGTTTTGTTTTTTTTTTGTTTTTTTTTTTTTTTTCCGCTGGGTTCAGTAGGTTCCGCTATTACCAATTTTGTGTTAAGCTTGTGTTTCAAACAGACAGGCTTATTTCTTTGGAACGAAAAATTCACCCAGCATATCCTTATTTCAACCATCCCTTTGATTAAAAAGTCAAATGAAATATTTTCTTCCGGATTATTCGGAGGATAAATAAAGGTGGATTTGGTATAATGATGTCACGGGTGGATTTTTCTATGAAAAAGCATAATCGTCTATATCCGTCTGTTGGAAAAGACAGAGTTAAATATCTGCAATGGCTTTTGCGAATATTGTAGAAAAATGAATGTAAGCGTTACTTCAAATATATTAAAATATCGTCTGCTTTTAAAACTTTTATTCTTTTTACAATTAGTTTGAATTTATAAACCCAAACGGTGAGATATTCGGTCCCAAATTCCTGTAGCGTATATTTTGTAATTCAAGACTTTTTATTTCTTAAAATATTTGCAAGATTTTTATGTTCTCGTTATCTCTTGAATGTAATTCAATATAGATTCAGAATTTGTGAATACATGCATACACACACACACACACACACACACACACATATATATATATATATAGGGTGATTGAAAAGTAACTCCCGATTTTATGTATGAGTTGTCAGACAGGAGTCCTGACTTAAAAACCTGTGACTTTTTTTCTTTCGGGTTGGTTAAAGGTGCAGGTCTACCAAAATAAGTTTTCGGAAGGACGAATACAAGAAGTTATGTTTTGCATATCACAAGAGTTCCAGGTGAATTTCATTGACGCGATTACTGGGCAGCTCGAGAATCCGGTAGCGAAATCTTGTGTCCATATCTAATTTTAAATAAAATCTCATGCAAAACCAATTTCTCTCATATTTTAGAAAAAATTCAGTTAATAAAAATCATAAGTATTTTAAAATTTATCATTTATTTTAAATTTATCACCCTATATATATATGTGTGTGTGTGTGTTTATGTAAAATGTCTATATATATAAATATACATACACATTTTACATATATATATATATGTGTGTGTGTGTGTGCGTGTGTGTGTGTGTGTGTGTGTGTGTAAAACATCTATGTATATAAATATAAATAAATATATATATGCAATTTTTTGTACATATCATTTATATATTATATATGCGCGGTACTTATTGGAAAAGCTCTCAATATTAGTGATAGAACTAACATTTAGTTGGATTCATGTGAGTCAAATTAATCCAATTATATATATATATATATATATATATATATATATATATATATATGTGTGTGTGTGTGTGTGTGTGTGTGTGTGTGTGTGTGTGTGTTTGTGCCCTGTGTTTATCTGTGTGTGTAGTAAAACTTTCAGTATTTCATAGAGTAAAACCACTTTTTCTCAAGAAACATTCTTAAATATGAAGTTAACATACCTGGTAGGCTAATATTTACCCAGGCCCCTTACGGTAACAGTGTTTATACGTAGCCTAACGACATACAGTTGCACTTTTAAATATAAACAATGAGGTCTTGGAGAGCATACATAACTAATATATTTTCAAACTTACGTGTGGCATCAAAAGACGTAATTCAAACATTGACAAAGGAAAACATGAACGAAACGAGGATTTTTTTAAACATTTTTTAGCGTTTAGTGATCCGGCCAGTTAATACACAGTTTAAAATAAATCACAGAACCAGAAAAATTAACAAGACACATTCTGTCTGCTGCTGCAGTCGTGAAGATTTTCCCGCCATTTTTTTTTTTTTTTTTTTTTGCATGCGTTCATTGTTCACTTTTGCAAATGAATATATTTTGCTTTATTTTTTTCTGTTTGTCTTCAGTTCATTTATTTCTTTTCTTTTTTTTTTTTTTTTTGTACGCATGCGTTGGTTGCTTGAATATTTTTCATTTAATTTTTTGTAATTCTTTGTTTGATTTTCTTTTTTCAACGCTTTATTAAGATAAACGTTTATGCTTTGACTCATGTTCTCTACTTATTTGTTACGCTGTCAATATTAAACATTATGCAGCTTTGTGGCCCAGTCTAGCAATTAAGACTCGGAAAGAAATATCTGTTTACAAATTAAATTAATATAATTTCAATATTTGTGACATGATGCATCGTTGGCACTCAGGACCTTATATAAATTAACGTTCTTTTCCGTGTTCAAATGTTAATCAGTCAGTGGGTGATTAGATCTCCACTGCAGAGAAATATTTCTTGTTAACAGGAAGTTTAAATCAATAGATAAATAACCACAGTAGGAACAATGAAGATAGATAAACAACGTGGAAGTATGTATATACAACTGATCATTTTAACGTCTGTACTCTCTCAAAGAAAGGGACAGAGGAAAACATCGTATAACCAACTTAACTAGCTTGTATAAATACTTGGCAGAAGAGAGATTAGGAGAGAAGCAAAAAGAAAAAAACTTTACTAAGAGCTACAACGAACAGGAAATTGCGGAAAACCATAAAAGAAGATCCTTCATTTTAATTTCCGTTGAAATCTAATCTCAGTCCCGACCGGAAATAAATAAGCAAGCTGTCGGTGTGATTCGAACGCGTATCCCTTTCAGTTTGACAAGATATACGACTACAACTGCTGTTCTGCTGAATGAGTTACGAAAGAAAACGTTTCAAAAACTATCATTTAGCATTATCGATTATTTTGCTGTTTTGTTGTTTATACTCTATTCGCAACAGTGATGTCATCTAAAATTTCGTTATTATTAGACGAAGCATTTCAATTATTATTAACTTTTAACTAGTTTCTCATATTTTAATTTAAACAGCTTTCGGTCACAACTTTTATATTGTTATTCTGAGACCGTTAGCGAAAGGATATCACAGAGAGCAAGCAAAGTTAAAAAAACAGAATGACACTAGTCAAGAATTAATAATAACAATAATTCTTGTTCTTCCCTTCGTTAGTTAATTCCTTATTTAGCTCGCACGACTGTTACAGCCTGCCAGTAGTTAATAAATAATGGACTCTTCCGTTTTGACCGCGTGAAAACAAGGAACGGACATATCAGAAAGGCTACTTTGTTTCAAATAGAAAAAGAAAGAAAGAAAGAAAGAAGAAATGGAAGATAGAAGTGATTAACGTCTGTTTCAGTGAAATGATAAAAGTTATCAATTTCAAATCTTTACATTTGTATACCCTTACTTATAAATAAATTTATTAATAAAAATGCTTGCATGACAAGTTTTCGGCTCGTAATAATAATAATCGACAATGCCTCATCTAATAAAATTCAAATAACATTACAGCAGTTATCTCCCTTCAGCGCAGAAGATCATCTTTGATTTTGGATAAAAAGCAATAGAAATTCGAGAAAAGAAATATTAGTGAAATGTTCCAAGTTAGGAAGCTGTTTCATTAAAAAAAGAAAGAATAGGAAGCATGATTCACTAGACACACAAGGAAAAATAATGCGCAGAAATGTTTGTTATTAAAGAATAAAATATAGAAAAACAGGAAAATATTTTACATATGCTGGAGAGAGAAGATGATATGTTTTCGTTTGTACTCACTGTACTGTGGTTAACAATTCTAAAATTTCAGAAAGTGCTGCATGTAAAATATCAACACACTTACATAGCCGAGAGTTTACAAAAAACGTCTTTAAATAAGTTTTTTTCTAATGATTTCTAATAATTAAAAAAACAGGAAAACAATAAATACTAACGAATAAGTGGAAGAGAACGATAAGCTTAAAAACTTTTTGCTGCTTTTATCAAATCCTCTCTCTATATTTGGTTTTGATGCATTTGCCTGCCACGTCCTTATATATCTGGGTGTCACGATGGCTATATTGGACTAGCTGTATATTCAATAATAATAATTATAATAATAACTATAATAATTATAATAATAATTATAATAATAATAATTTCAAATGGATAAAGAAATTCAAGTAATGCATAATGCACCAACTGCAGCATCAAAATACTTTAAAAAAAGAAAAAAAAAAGCAAATGCAACCGACCAGATAGAGAAACGATGGCAAGATAAACCTCTTCACTGTCAATACTCTGCCCGTACCAAACAAACTGATGTAGACAAACCCCATACCATCAGTGGCTATGTAGTCTAGGGTTAAAAGCTGAAACCGAAGGTCTTATTCTTGCTGCATAGGACCAATGCTTGCTAACTAGCAATTACCGAGCACACATACTGATAAATTGTTCTAGCACAAAATTCAGGTTCTATGATAAATATCCGGAAACAATTGGCCATCTTGTATCAGGTTGCACGGTATTGGCGCCCACTGAATATAAAATATGGCACGACAGAGTGGGCCAATATCTAGAAAAAGCTGCAACTTCTACGGGAAGAAAACTGAAAGGAATTGATATGAACACCATTCAGACCTGGTTACGGAGATAGGACCTGTTCCAATTTTATGGGACTACACAATACAAACGGACAGAAAAATCAAAGCTAATCGCCCTGATATCGTTACTAGTGACCGCAAACGCAAAAAAGTGCCTCCTTATTGATATGGCAGTCCACTGCCGTTTTCAATGTCATCTTCGAAGATCTTCAAAAATCGAAATACAAGGACCTTAAAATCGAAATCTCAGAAATGTCGTACATGAGGACATCAACAATTCCAGTTGTAGTTGGAGCCCTCAGTACCGCCTCGGAACATCAAATGAGGTAATTGTCTCAGAGGGATTACCTAGTAGGTACCTGAAAGCCACAAAGTGAAGAATTAGGACTCAAAGAATAACGGTAGCAGCGCAGGCATAAATAAGAAGTTGAATTTAGGATATACGCGTATATGACAACGAAGTGACAAGATGTTATATAAATATCTCATATTATTATTATTTTGCTTGTCTTTCAGTTAGTTATCACCTGCGTTACATTCTAGCGTTGCCTGAGGTAAATAATGGACCATTCTGTTTTGATTGTGAAGAAAGACGGAAGAAAAAGTTATATAAAAGAAGCTGTTTAGTTTTAGTAAAAAAAAAAGAAGGTATATATAATAAGAAGAAAGAAAGAAACATAAAATTCTCATTCGTTTAATGTCTACTTCAAGGAAATGGATAATCTTATCAGTTTTGAATCTTTTCATTGGTAACCTCTTAATTCTTAAAATAATGAAATGCATTCATAATAATGATCGTTATTGCAATATTTTGTTAAAGTTGTTAAGCTCAAATATTTTACGATGTAATAGGCGAATTTCTGCAGGTATTCTATTGTCTTGGAATTTGAAAGGAACTTATTTAATCATTACATTACGAATCATGATCATCGGAAAATTTACATAGGAAAACTGTGAAATTATCACGGTTATTGCTAGTAAACAATAGTTTTATGTATGAACAATTTAATCCGAAATTCTTAGCAGACTTCTCTAACATGACGCTGACTTATTTCTCTCTTATATAATAAATCACAAATATCCAACGGAGTCATGATCACTCTAAAAATATTAAGAGATAATTTAAATTCTGCAGTATGTATTTCATTTGAAATGATTTCATATCACTTAGTGAAGTTAAAGCATTTATTTGACCTTTTTGGACACACCGCTTAACGACAGACACACTGAGTTGGAATTCTATCCATGAGTTAAATTTAATTACTTACCATCTTATCACGGAACAATATCGCTTGATTTCACTCAGGCGCGCCAAAATACTTGATAATGATCCAAGAATAGACGACGAAATCTATGCAAACTTCGATCGTTAAGAATCAAAGCAAATTTAGAAAAGATTGAATCCTTTATAAAGCGTCAACGTTCTTCTTAAGTCAATAGCAAATTTGTTTTGCGTTAAAATACAAGATATTTTCATCTTCCACTGAGTCGTGAAATATTCTGTCATGAGTATTTCCACAAAAAATCTAGTTAGTCGTGAATAGACATCAAATTTGTAATCAGATATATTTGATATTTGTCTAGTTTCGAATTTTCTTACAGACTAGCGTCTTTACGTAAGCTATTTTAAAGGCATAGTAATGAGTAGTCTTTTTAATACCTTTTGTATTCAAACGATTTGGAAAGGATATCTTCGATAATATTGTAGTTTACGAAAAGATTTTTAATGAATTCAATTAGATTACTGCTTGAAGTTTTCAGATCCATTACTTGATACCGAATGATAACAGAAAGTTTGAAAGAATTGATAAGTATATAAGATACAAAAATGTTATATTTAAAAAGTATAGTAAGAAATATATTTTGCGATTATTATTATTATTATTATTATTATTATTATTATTATTACTGCCTTTACGTGTATGTTTTTTCTTCTTCTTTTAAACTAGAATCAGAGTGTAGTAACTTCCTGATACTCGGCATTACCAAAACAACAATCCGTTAAGTTTTCTGACTGGGAAACCTGTATATCAATATTAAGCTGGGAGGAAAAATGAGAAAGTGTAGAGGTGTGTTTCCTCCCACCCAATGGTGGGGACCGATTTTCCTTATCTAGAATTCTTCTTCGAATATACAGACACGAATAGATACATTATCCCTATCTTAAATAGCAGAAGGCTTGTGTGCGAGTCAGATGAACAACTCTTAATTCCAAAAATGTGGAGAAGGAATCGAATATCTATACCAAGAGGATCTGGTCAATCACAGTTAACAAAGAATTGGGATCTATGGCCAGCAATGAACGCCTACGTCCTGTAGGGACAAGACATTTAGAAAAATGTTGCAGAAATCTAAATTTTTCAATGATCCAAATATGTGCCGGCTTGTCCGTAATTTAACACTAAAATTTAACTGAAAAGAAAGCCTTTTACTATTGATGTCTTCACGAAAAAAAAAATCTATCTATCTATTTATCTATTCGTCCTGGGTATGACGATAAAATACATCCGACAGCAAGGCCTCTGATCAGGATGAGGTTTTGAGGAGAGTGGGCCCAGCATAGTGCTTTGACTTCAAACTGGGGTCAAAACACTATGAAAGTGTAAAAATAGGTTTTAGTTTCAGAAATACTTTGTAAAAAATTATTACGAGCAATACATTTTGGAAAAAAATACCAGCTATACATTTAAAAAAAAATACGAGCAATACATTTTTGAAAAAAAAATATTACCAGCAAGAAAAACTTGTCGGCATTGAATAATCCACTGAGGTTGATATGCCGTAAAACAGACCAAACCAAACCAAATAAAACCTATCTCTCTGTCTCTTTCTCTGTCTCTCTGTCTCTGTCTCTCTCTCTCTCTCTCTCTCTATATATATATATATATATATATATATATATATATACACACACACACACATATATATATATATATATATATATAGTTGTATATTTAGGCAGCAATCCTTCTTTTATGCATGTATCATTACAAACGACACACAAGGTACTACGGTTAAGCTTTTTTAATTTTTCTTGTGTTCTGAGCTTTCTTTTCTGGACAAAGGGTGTGTAAGAACTGTCAAAATATTTTATATTTCCGAGCGCTTTCGGCTATACCTTTAGCCATTATCAAGGATGATTCGATTTTTCAGCTTAATTGAGTGTGTGAGTTATGTGTGTGTCCTAGTGTGTGGTAGGGATGTTTTTAATTACCGAATACGGTTAACACATTGTGCAGCTGTGATCAGATAGGTGTAACGTAAGACGTCGGGATAAGTTACGTTAGACATATCTGATCACAGCTCCATTAGAACCCATTTAAACACACACACAAATTTACCAGACTCCATTAGGAACATACTAGTAGACAACACAAATATATTAACTGCGTCCACCTGCAAAAAATGACTAAAAATAATGGAAGCTTTAATAATAAAAAAGAAAAAGCCAACTCTTAACAATATTAACTACGAACAAAGCCACAATGTGCTAACCGTATTCGGAAATTAAAAACATCCCTACCACACACTTAGACATACACATGACGTACACACTCAATTAAGCTGAAAAATCGAAATCATCCTTGATAATGGCTAAAGGTATATTCTGTAGAAGCTACTCATAAGTCTCCTTTCTGTTTCCATTTTCTCTAAATCTTCATCATTGCTCACCTGTTCAGTCCATGATGTTACATATTAGATATACTAAAAGTTTTGTGATATTACATAGCTCTATGTACGAAAGCATTAAAATATATTAAGGTTTTGATTTAGTATTTAACTAACTTTCATTCAATACAAGGCCCAAGATCCACTCAAGGTAGATGGTTACTGTGTGGTGTTGTATGAGCATAAGAAAAGGCAAGAGGCGGAGTTCATTTTATGTAGAAATGTAACGGTCAACACTAGAGATGAAGAGGTCGAGATTGTAGTGATCGGGAAAACATTCTGTCTGGAGTGTGTTCCACAAAGCAGCAGTCCTTGGAAATAAGATGTCTTACTTATTATTGATGGAATACAAATAGAATAAGGGTCATTCCTCCTTGTGTACATGGCATCATGGGTCCCACCTTCAAAGGCCAGGGCTCGTGGAACGAAAGAAACGCAGTTAGTCAAAACACATACCATGGAAATAGCAATAGACAAGCGAGAATCTTGCGTGGTTTCATCTATGGTTGTAGGGTGGGATAATAGTTCATTACCCATAAGGCCGTGTAGACTATTGGAATTTTATCACGACAAGCCTGTAATGACTGAGAAGCTCCAGACAAAATATGGCAGCAATACTCCATTTTTGGTTTGACCTGGCTTTTGATATCTTAGTTGTGAGTTTAACTAGCCCCGAAGAAATTCCATTTCCAGTTCGAACAGTAATTAACGGTTAATATGAGAGTATAGTGAGTTGGATCATTACTGGGTGCTCCATGCTTTCGTCCTTGTGCCATCTAAGCTTCACTTTAGAAAACCAACCTCATCGGTTATTATGTATGTAATATATTTCAGCTGAAATGTTATATAGAAAGAAAAAGATTTTTGTCATTAACTGGAGTTAAAATTGTTTTTGTTTTTTTTTTACTTTTTTTTCGAAACCATGGTTGCAAAAGAATAAAATAACTTTTGTAAGATTATAAAAGACATGCAGATTTATATGGTTGGTTCTTCAGTTCAATTTTCTAAGATTAAACTGTAATTAAATTCATTCACTAGAAAGCTTACGGAAATATCATTCCGCATTAGAAATGCATTGTAAGTTATTGCAAGAGATTACTTCTAAAATTGGGCATACTTATTCTGATAATTACACTTTCATTTAATAAATAATACAAGACTACAAATATATACATGCGCATGTATCTCAATTTATATAAGAAATATATATATATATATATATATATATATATATATATATAGAAAAAATATATATATACATCTGTGTGTATGTGTGCCTATATGTATATAGATTTATTCATTTTTGAGAAATAATGTTTTGTACATACATACGCATCTTCAACTTAGATACACCACTTTTCAATTTTCTGTCTCGATCGAGTCCCAAATCGTCTACGCGATTTTGTGGGTGATGAACTGTTTCCACTTTCCAACCCATTTTCCATAGATGGAATGCTGTAAGACTTTCGCTACTCCATCGCTATTTCCGTGAAAAGTGTCCAGACGAACTACATTGCTTTGTTCCACAAGTTCTAACCATCACAGATAAGACCAAGTCTTCTCATAAATAGATATTTTGTAGAATTGACTCCCAGGAGGATGCTTTCCTGATCATTACAAACTTAATCTGTTCGAGTCTAGGGTTAAATATCTTTTCCCCATATCCTCATAAACTGTGTCTTTTTACCTCTTACTCTGGCTTTTAAACCTTGTACACATTATTGTCAAAAATATATATTCAATGAAATGTTTATATTTATGTATGTTTATCTATATACCTGTGTGTGTATGTAGGTATCTATATATACTCTGTGCTTCAGTGTGTGTGTGTGTGTGTGTATGTGTGTGTGTGTGTGTGTGTGTGTGTCTGTGTGTGCGCGTGTGTGTAGGACTTTCCCCAGAGCACAAGAAAAATTCCATTGATCTTGAGCCGGATTGCGACACTTTCATACGAAGCAGATTGCGTAGTTGCTGATTTAAGAAAATCCAGACATCGCATTAAAATTACTACACTCTGATCCTAGGCAGAGTATAAAGATAATATATTTTGTTTCGTGACAGAAGTATATATATATATATATATATATATATATATATATATATATATATATATATATATATCCGTAAAAGGTGTTTTTTTCAAGAAAAAGCATTTCTGCCACGCCTCAGTATATTTTGTCGTTCTGCTTAGGATCAGAGTGTAGTATATGTGCGTGCTCTCTCGATGGTCAGAATTCAGGATCTACGCACGTTAGCAATTCTACTTAAGATCAATGGGAAAAGAGTTACACACACAAAGGAATGTGGCACAAGGTCAAGATTTAAAGTGGGTTAATACGGTGAAGAAATTGTCCATGCTACCTCGGCAATTCCCCCTTTTGTTGACGCCGCAGACGCAGGATAATGACCCAAGCCCCACCCCCGAAGAAAAGGTGCTGACTGGAAGGAGGAACCCCTGGGGATTGAGCTAATATTATTCTGAAACTATTTTAGCCGTATAAGGGTAGACTCCGGACTGATACGGGTAGACTGAAATCATTACCAAAATCATCTGGTTAATAACAATTAGATAGACATTAATTTGGATAATTTAATCTGTTATATATCGTTAATGAGAGATTAAATTAGGTAGATTGTGTTTATCAAATTCATCAATTCATAGTTATCTTATTCTGACACAAGACCAGTGTACAGGGTCACGAAATAAAGTTTGAACTCACTATCCCTTTTTTGCAAGTCGTGCATGCTAACCATGTAACTAATGCAGATGGCCTTTTAAAAATTAATCTTTACCTCCATGGAATTGCTCTCGTAAATAATTACCGCTTAATAGTAAATTGGGCCAAACTAATATATACTTTAAAATATTTATTGTATCTTTGGCATGCAAATGAACCTTCATATAGACGGGATTCAAAATTTAGCATGAAATATATTGGCAATATAAAACTGAGGAACAATTTCTTGATCATATCCAGGTCCCTAGGAAGGAATATTCCAAAGTTTCATCTGAAATCAAACCTTCAACGTGTAAGGATTTAAAAAATGCTCATATATACCAAACTGTATTATATATATATATATATATATATATATATATATATATATATATATATAAATGACATTCGCAGACAGTACTGTTTCGCAGCTCCTCAGTGGGACTAGACATCCGGATGCCTCAAGCCAGGACCGAATCCCGACCGATTTGGTGTCAGTCAGAGTTTCTACCACTGAGATATCTTCACTGACAGAGAGGAACAGCTAATTCTAGCGTATTGTCTTTATCAATGTAAACAAAAGATAATCAGTCAGATTGCTCCAAATTCAAGTTATATATACATATATATATATATATATATATATATATATATATAGAGAGAGAGAGAGAGAGAGAGAGAGAGAGAGAGAGAGCTCTAAATTATATATATATATTATTTTATATGCGCAGTGGAAATATCAGTGATAGAGATGACATAAGAAGTTGTATGTATATGAGTGTGTGTGTGTGTTTAGGCAGCCAATTCTCGTTCAGGCATGTCTGATTGATTAAATTACAAACATTATGTCTGCTTATTTTGATCATAATCCTTTCATATTCACGAATATTTTCTATATATTGCAATTAAATTGTATGTATATGATTTTGTGACACTAGATTTCACGCTATTGCAATCATCAGACAAACTGATTTATTTTTTAAAATTGGATCTATTTATACATGTTTGTCAGAATAACGCAAAACCTTGAAACTCGGGTCACAACATCATATTCATACAAATTATATATATATATATATATATATATATATATATATATATATAGAGAGAGAGAGAGAGAGAGAGAGAGAGAGGGGGGAGAAATATGTGTGTGTGTGTTTGTTTAGGCAGCAAATTCTCTTTCAGGCATGTCTGATTGATTAAATTACAAACATTATGTCTGCTTATTTTGATTATAATCCATTCATATTCACGAATATTTTTTCATATATTACAATTAAATAAGGCAAGAAATGCACTGTAACAGTGAGAATCAATTTTATTTCCCAAATACTCTCAACCATAACATTTAAACACAAAACAAAAAAAAATCAGCAATGTATAGGTACACATAGTTTTTTGCTTTACCAGTTGCACCCCTGATGATGATCTCAGAAAGAGATTCTCACTGTTACAGTGCATTTCTTGCCTTATATACAGAAAAATATTCATGTCATTTAGTTTGTATAGTTTCTCTATTAGGGATGCTAGCCAATCCCCGTTCCAGACACCTGCTCAGGCACATTAGCGTTTGTTCAATACCCACAGGTTCAATTTGTGATTTATATTGCAACTATGCCGAGCCGGCATAACTAACAGTTTCTCGGAAAGAGCGCATTATCTGACGTAATCAACATGCTGAACAAAACCAATACGCTCAAACCCTCAGTCACGATGACTTGTGATATCATGCTAGCACAATCATGGAAGCCCCCAAATAGTTCCATCTACCCAGTTTCACTTACAGGTCTCGAGTCAAGGGTGATACACACTGCGATCACCTCGCAGGCCCATAAAATCAACTTTCCGACAAATCGATTATGGTCAGATTTGAACATGGGCCTAAAGGTCGTAAAGCTCGGCTACGCTCGCATAGTATAATATACGGTCTTTTAAATGTGCCATGTTGTTAATCGCGGTTTTACTCAGATTCATTTTTTATTTTTTCTGAAGCGGGTTTAAAACATAGATACGTTTTCTCATGGACACAGTACATAGAAGAAAAAGTGTTACCTCGATAAAAATCATTTCACCCCACGCAAGGCAGTATAGCCGTTAAGGCGCAAGGCATTACCGAGTGTGTAAGAATAAGAAAAAAGAGAAACGTTATGAAGTAACGAGTACAATAAAAGAATAGTCACGAAGACAGTATATAACGACTTCTTGATAAAAAAATACTTAAGTGGCTTCTTATTGTTTTCCCCCACTGTTTTGTATTCAGAGTTGTCCTTCTCCGAGACTGGCTGCTATCTAAGGTTAGAGAATCTAGTCTATAATGCCGTTTTATCTGTATCATCAAGTCTGTTCAGGTCGTAGGCGATCATGACTCGTCGTAGTTTCCTTTTGTTTCTTATCTGAGAATTGGCATTTCTTGAGAAAATAGTAGAGTGATTTCTGTCTGACTTTACACGGTTTCATCTTCAGGAATTCCGCTCTTCTGGACTGACTTCTACCCAGAACAAGAGAACACTGTCGACTCTACTATTTAATCCATAACTTGGAGGAACATATATGGAATCATGTCTTTCCGAATAGTTTTTGTGTGAACTGAAGTTAACAAAAGATTTCTCATGATGAAACCTATTCATACAAAGTTACATAAACCATAAGCCCATACACAAACTTGCATACATATATCTTTAACTACAGCACTCTTTCTATGATCTTATGTGCGTATGAAGTGTTAAGTTTGTAGTTAAAATGATGTCAAATAATATTCGGCATTATATATATATATATATATATATATATATATATATATATATATATATATATATATATATATATATATATATATATATATATATATATATATAAAGCATATGGATTTATATAAGCAATTGCCTTCCTATATTTATGTATGTGGGTATGAAGGCATGACACAACACACAAGCGAAATTTATCAATGCACATGAATAGGCACCTGTTTGTATGCATCTGCTCATAGACTCACGTCACAAGCTCCTCTTTATTAATTATGTTATTATAAGAATAAGATTGTCCGATGCGTTTACCAGTATTACAACCGGATATCGAATAGGCATGACCAGAGGAAGGTCTTGAAAGTTCAATTTAAGAATGCCAGCTCTTGTCGACATGATGGCTTTCACTAATTGATGCAAATGGATTGCCGTTTGATCTCTGCCCTGAATAGCGCTCTTTGAAAATTTGGCTTTGGATTTTCGATTTGAACTTCATTCTCAGAACTGACGATAATCCTTCAGTGACTCAAATTCTGTGGCAATTTTCATGGAACCATTCGCTCCATTTTGCACCATGTATTATCTCTCAGGAAATAGCTTGTTGTTGAGACAATGATGCCACGAGATTCTGCCAGCAGTTAGCCTCAAGATCCAGACATTCTGTCAGATACAATGTCGTTTGATTGTATCTCTTAGCGCAGAGGGTAACTTTTCTCAGTGTGCTCGTTCTGCCAATAGGTGGCGTGGAATTACATTGGCCCGAGAGTTAAAGGGGTTCATAGAAAATGAATATTAAGTTCGTAGTATCAAGGGTTACAGACATATGACAGAATGATTCATAATTCTTTGAATGTCTTAAATGTTAATTTGGAAATGTTGCCTGCTTTTCTCATACTGATGATATTTATGATTAAATTGAGAAATCTAATGAAAATATTATTGTACATATTTTTAATAAAACGAATATTTTTCACCTTACACTCGAATACATTCACAACAAAGCCCAGATATAGACATACACACAAATACAAGAGACGCTCAAAAACCAAACATTTTATTCTAGAAAGTAGGACAGAGAGAACAGTAACGCCGTTGGTGAGAGAAATTATTCAGTTACAAGAACATTATGTTTTTTCACATAGCGTCCAGCATTACACTAGAGCCTGCATGCCACGCTCTAAAATGTGGCTTTCAACACAGTTTGATTTCGAAACTGCTGAAGCTCATTACCCACAGCCTAACTTTGCTCACATCCATCCTTTAGTTTCTGTAAACGTTCGATAAGCGGCGATGAATGTCTCTGAGAATACATTTTTTGCATGAAAGATTACAATGACCCATCTGCTCGGTACACAATTTCATTTCAGAAAGCATTTTGTGAGACATCTCTCTGTAATTAGGACCAAAATAGGAATTATTGGAGGAGAGGTTCAGCTCCTTCTATTATACCTATAAGATTGTGGCCCAACATTTTAAAATAGTTTTTTGTACTGATTGTCATATATATATATATATATATATATATATATATATATATATAATATAACAGTGCTCGATGTAAAACTGACAGAGCTAAAATTGATACGAATAATTTATATTAATAATAATTTTTGAAGAAGAAAGGATCAGCACTGCATGGTGACTCCTTTATGCACTTTAATGCGCTCTTCAAATTAAATGCCACTATTCCTTAGCGATCTTTATATATAAAAGGTTGTGTATATGGGTTACAAGTGGAGTAAGTAAGGGGTACCGAAGCCCCTAATGATCACAAAACTTGAACAATGGCAATATTAATTTTAGCCGTTTTCTTATGAGGAAACAGTGATTGACCGAGAAGCCGGTGATACTTTCAGTTGAATTTATAAAATATTTTCCTTAAAATAGTTCTTCCGAAAAATAGTTTTCTGAATCGTACTAATTGTCATCACTTTCCCAGTATTGATGGAGGCTTCATTCTTAACCGTGTTTTTAAAGATGCATTGAACGTCAACATCTTGATTATGTCATTATTTTCTCGCTTTGTTATATTTGCTATCCATTTTAATTATTGCCGTTGTTGAAAGTTCTGAAGAGATGCAGTTTCTGCTATTGGCTACAGTTCTTTGTTAGTGATTCAATAACAACAAGTTTATTAGAAAGCCTGGCTTGATAAGTCTTGGTTTCAACTATTATATTTGGATAGAATTTGGAGTAAACAAACAAAAATACATGCAACTATGGATATATCCTGCCTTTTAACAGTTGAGGTTTCTGGTTGTGGTTTAATATTATGGGGAATTATTTTTTTGGATTTTATTAGGACCCTCGCTGCCAATAAATGATCGTTTAAATGTCTCAGCCTACGTGAGTATTATGGCTGACCATGCAATTCAATTTCTGACTACACTTGACCCAACTTCTGTTGGTCACTTCCAGAAAAACATGCACCGTGTCATAAATCCAGAATGTAATATAATTGGCTCTGATTTGGCATCTCGTCTACAGTTGCTCTCTCACAGACGCGCCGTCGCCTCTCTCTGTCTTTTTTACATGTACTTTCATGGTAATTGCTCCGATGAGCTGCTTTCACTGGTTCCCAGACTCCATGAATTCAAGCGCCCTACGAGGCTGGCATCCTGCTCTCACCCTTTCACTGAAGAAACTTTTAAATGTAGTCGTCTCTTCTACACTAATAGCTTCATACCTCGCACCTCTCGCCTGTGAAACACCCTTCCCTATTACTGTTTCCCTGAGAGCTATAATCTCCAACTATTCAAATGTAATGTCAATCGCCATCTCCAGTTACCTTGATCTATCCACTATCCCTCTCCTCATCCTTTCTTCTATCACTCCTATCTGCTCTCGCTCCAAATCTTCTGCATCCTAGTGGCTTCACGCCTTGCTCGGGGCGTAATGCTTAAAAAAAAAATCCAAAATAGTCGTATAATGCTTACGGCCACATTAAGCAACGGTTCCTGTATGATCACTGAAGTTAAGCAAAGTCGAGTCTGGTAGTATCTAGATGGGTCACAGTTTGGGAATATCAGTATCTGTAAACTTGAATGTGCAGGTGGTATAACAGATAATGGATCGGAATTGTTAATCGTAGAGCCGAGTTTCAATTCTCATTGTGTTTGTTATATTCACATACAAGTAAATACTCTTAGGGAAAGTGTTGTATCCTAGGAAGGTTTACTGAATAAGGGATAAACAAATCGGAGGTTGGAAATGATATGGTAATCTTTCAACAAAATACAATACTCGCCAGCAGCGTCAAGTAGGTAAACCACTGCTAGTGGTGGACTACTTAGACAGCATATTGTCCCCACTTACAATAGTGTCCAATGTATTTATGAGGATTGGAGCCTACCCATTAGTGTTCATAGGTACAGTATATAACAGAAATTCACCACCCCTCCCAACAGCTATAGGTTAATTGGCAAAAAAGTTATCATTAAGTTATTATTATCTAAAAAAAAACTTACAATCTAAAGATATTTTCTGATTTTAAGTAACCTACAAAATGTTCTTAAGCCGTAGAAAACGAATCAATCATTCAAATAAAATAGTAGCAGATTCGTTCATCAAAAATTAGTTTTCTGTATTAAAGTGGATTTCACAGTCACCGAATAGAGGACTTTTGGGATGTGGTGAAATGTGACCGTAGAATCCTGAATGTAGAAACAAACAATCTAGAATAATTGCGGGATTCCATAATATTGGCATGAATCCAAATGTGCTTCACAACATTGTTGGATAAATGCCATAAAGAAATGAGGTATTTCTAAAGACAAAACTAGTCCGTCCAACCAGGTACTAATAAGAGAATGAAAACTGAACAGAAGTTCTGAAACGATATAATTTTTACTGCGAAATTTGGATGACTTAAACAGCATGAAACTATGGATCTATCCTACCTTATATGAACGCTTCAATCAGCAGTTGGTTGTACAATGGTATGTGAAATATGTTTTGGCATACATTGTGCCTCTTGACGCCAACAAATGACCGTGTAAATGTTATAGACCGACAAGGTATTGCGGTTGACCTAGTGCCTCAATTTATGACAACAGATCGCATAACAAGTGATGCCCACTTCCAACAGAAAACGCACCCTGTCACAAATCATAAATAGTAGCGAACTGGTTCATGGAAACAACAATGAGTCATCGGATCTCAATCCCATTAGGCACCTTTGGAATCTGGTTGAAATGGAGACCAACCAATCTATAAGAATTTCGAGATGCCTCAATAACAGACTGAACCTAAATTTTGTAAGTGTGTTCCTATAATATTGGTGAATCCATATCAAGAAGCAGTTTTAAAGATAAAATGTGGTCCAGCTTGGTTGTAGAAAAGTGTACCTCATAATATGACCAGTGATTCTGTTTTCTATTGGTACATTTGCATGTCTTTTCGTGTACCAATTGGTGTGTCTCCTTAGATGTATATCTTGGTTAGCCTATGAACCTTTCAACCGACCCTCGTACACACAAGCACAAACGAACACAGAGATATTATCAATATCATTCGCCTGTGTCTATTTCGAGACAAATCGAGTTGATTATCTCCCAAGATAAGCTAATACAGTCACGTCAGTAATTAAGCTGGAGTATGAATATTAAGTATGAAAAATAATCAGAAACTGGACAGGCTTGTTGTAAGAAAACATTTTAATTGAAACCAGAATATCTGACTTGAAAACTTCGATCCTAGAAATTTTAGCAACAAAAAAACAAAGAGTGACTTTATTCCATGTTTCATTTTTTTCTTTTTAATCATTTTATCACCCAGCAAGGTAATAAAGTCACTAAGACTTAAGTAATGACTGAAAGTGAAAGAAAAAGAGAAAAAATTATTGAGGAAATTATTCAGAATTCATTGCTATATAGAACAATAGATATTTCATAGCAGAAGGAGTTCACCACGATTTTCTTTAGATTTCAGTGTCATTTCGTCCGTTGTCTGTTAAAACACTTCCCAAAGAGTTCAATTTCTCTACTTGCTCAAGTTTGACGTCTCCAATTCGTAGCACCCATCTTAGACTGTCCCTTTTGCTAACAACCATATTTTTTTATCTTCTTTTCTTTCTCTTTCTTTTAACTTTTATAAGATAAATAAATCTTTGCAGGACTTCAAGTTCTGATAGGATCCTTCAAAGCCGTGACTTTAGATGTAGGTCCGAAAGTATAGAGCAACTGTATATATTTGTCTATTACTAGTGGTTTTGATACTCAATTTAAAAAAAAAAAAATTAATTTGTCCCAAGTTTAATTCCCTATTTTTAATTTGTACCAGTTTAATTCACGTTTGATGAATAGCAACAATCCCGAAGATCAATACCAGAAAACAAAATGTTATTACCAATGGAAATCTAAAAGACAGTTTTCAATACTAACGTGAAGTCTTTTTTCTTTGATATTATTACTATCTTTCCAAGTTTCTCGGTTTAAACTTAATGTAAATGACTTAATGTCGCCAATTACAGTATATAGTTGAATATAGTGGCAGTTTTTTTATGATCAAAAATAGAGACTCGCACTATACACAGGTAATCTTTTTTAAAGAGGTTAAAAATTTCGCACAGTACTAAATCTTTTCTTACCATTTTGGGGTTGGTTTGTACAAAAATGAATGAATGTTTTCCATAGAATATGTCGCCTATGATGCCCAGTCCTGCAATATTTGACTTGGGGAGGGGTGCTACTAGTGTTATTCAGAAGCTAGTGTCGCATTATACAAGTGTTATATGAAAAAATCATGTTACTCGAAAAATAAGTCAGGCATCGCACTATACATGAAGTCGACTTATGCACGAGTATATAGGATAATAGTAACATAATTAACATAATTTATAGCATAATTTAACTTTAAACAATTACTACATGTAATTAGATAAGAAAATAATGATATTTTGACGTTCGACACTACTCCAAACAAAAGATTAGGAAGAAAACACCCATCAATACTAAAAGAACAATAACAGTCACTAAACTTAAGAAACCTAATTTCCTGATGAATTGTTTTAATAGGAAGAGCTTATGAATTTCTATCGATGGTAACATTGGCTACTCTCTCAATTATTTCCGAATGTTTTCTTATAAGAAAACGGATATATGTTACCATTACCATTAATAAGCATAGCGAGAAATACCTTCAAGAAACAAAGTAATAAAAGGTATATTTCGTTGGAACAAAGAAAACCTACTTCTTTATTAAGAGTTCACGTTACGTAGAAGGCCAGAAAAATAACAAGATAAAGCATTTTCTGATTATAAACTTTTAGACGAAACAAAATTGGGGATAAACTGAAGACGTATCACAAGGCTTAAAGTGATCTTCAACTGATACTCGTTAAATATCACTCAATCAAATAAACATGATGCTTTTATCTGAATCTTAATTACAAACTGAATGTAAATTAAATTAAAGATTGTTTTCTTGAGAATACGATTTTCAGATTGATTTTCTGATTTATTTGTTTAACGACACATCAACTCCTCATGGGTCATTAAATGCCGAAATTTAATCTTTGAAGAGCTTCTTGAGAGATTTGATAATTTTACTATAAATAAGTATTGTTGGTAGTTTTTCTATATAAATATGTATTACTGGTATTTTTACTATAAAAATGTATTTTCATATTTTCATAGTGTTTTCTTTTTCTTTGTCGCTTCAATATTTGCCCATAACTGGGACCCTAGCAGATGTTACCACTCCGGGTTAGGGGAAAACCTGGGAACAACAGCAATTAAGATCGTTCGCCAAAACTTCCAATCTCTCGATCAGACCCTTTGCTGCCAGGTGTAGTTTATCATCAAACCCAGGACTCTCTTTATCCGCTTGAAGCAGCAAATAAGAGTAAATCCTTGAAAAGAACGGATGTTGTTAAGACTAAAGTTTCTTCGAATGCAAAGTGTCTTAACACAGGACGGAAAAAGTGTCACTGAAATCCGAACGGCACAGTGAGATAGAGAAAGATACCTTTCAAAAGCTAAGCAAATTATTGAGCAACAAAATAATTTCGTTAGAAACAAAGAAAGGTGTACTGAATTGTTACGTCATCTTATATCCAAGTGGATGATGGACATTTTCCTCACAGATGAAGAAGAGACTTGAAACAGCAGAAATGCGGTTCTACAGAAGGATGATGAGGATGCAATTGAGCGAATATATGGGCAACGATAAAGTTTTAGAGAAAATGAAAATAAAAAGGATGCTTATAATTAACACCAGGAAGCGACAATCGAAATCTCTAGGGCACATAATGAGGAAAGAGGACTTGGAAAATTTGATACTCGCAGGAAAAATTGAAGGCAAGAAGAGCAGAGAAAAACAACGCAACCTAACTACCGATCTTGAGTACATGGATGACAAAGCAAGCTTAAGGAGAGATATCAAAAAGACAAAGTTTATTAAGAGTGACAGAGGAGAGGAAATTATGGAGAGCCATGATCGCGAACGCCATGAAGGAACACAGCACACAGAAGATCTTTTTTTTTCTCAATGATATATAATGGAACAATATTTGCATTTTGTATAACACTGCTGTAATTCAATTAATGTTATTATTCTAGTATAATACGAACCTCGAAATTATAGGAGAAATATTTAGCAATTTTAGCCGCTAAATCTATCTTATATTAACACAAAAATTCAACAAGCTTGCGGCCAAAATAAGTTCACATTAAAGGAAAAAATAATGAAGAAATAAACATTCCATTGGCTAGTGGCTATTTCCCTGTAGCAGCGTAAAACAGAATTGGACATTACTAGTACGTCTGTTCGTGACATATAAAAGAACCAAAAGAATTCTGTTTATCGGTCACTGGCAATCAACTTCATCACGACTTCGCTCATAGCTTTCCCCTCTAGACTCATTCAGGCGCCATTTATCTCAAACCAAATTCCCTACACACGCGTGTCTCTGCCCATTTAAACTCATTCTTACACATTCGTAATGGTAATAAGAGTCTTTTCCCTACAAGTAAACATTTGGCATTCATTGACCGAACAGCCTGTGCTGCTGTAGGTTGAAATTTATAAAATATTTCTTTTAGAATCTGGTTGAAATGGAGACTCGAATCCCCGATGTGCAACCAACCAATCTATGAGAATTTCCGTTAAACAGGTTTTTCAAGTCCATTGGCTGTTATCACACTTTCTAGTATTGATCGGGGATTCCTTCCTAACCTTTTGTTTGAAGTCTTATGGCACGTCACCATCTTGATTGTGTCATTATTTTCGCTTCAAGTTACATGTGCTATCCATTTTAGTTGTTGCGGCTGTTGATAGTCCGCAAGTGATGCGATTTCTATTATTTTGTGCAGTTCTTTGTTTATGATTCTGTAGTGCCAATCCACAATGTTTCAAGAAGTGGTGATCTTTGCCAAGACTTCTCGGTCTTCACTCGCTCAAAGCCATTTTTATCAATTGATTTTAAAAGGCGGTTGTATGCAGATGACATTTTAGATGATTCTGAACAGGTTTGACGCCATGCATGACATCAAAATGGAATTCTTGATCTGACGAGGTTATTTAAGAACATGGCTCAAGTTTAAAATTTCAGATTAATGTTTTGGTTTTATAGGGTGATGATTGAAACTATTTCGGGAACAGCCTGTTCTCTAACCAATTTCCGTTTCACCTACACTAAATTTGTCATAGATGATCAATACGCCGAAGTAGACGTAGTGTTTAGTATTTACTAAATTCATATGCTGATTGCTTATGACGGATTCAGTGTATGTGCCATCGCTGCCTTCATTCTAATTTCATATTAGCTAATTTGATTAAAAAAAAAACATACTTATAGCGTCCCGAATATGACGACAAGCGTAGCTGAGTAAAAAAAAAGTTTTACTGTCAGGTAAAATACGACCACAGTAATATTTAGGCTTAAATAACTGCCAAAAATATTGTATATATTTATAAATATAAAATAAAAT
>CAHIKZ030005514.1:350000-372500 GCA_903632075.3 Acanthosepion pharaonis | reverse complement strand
CACACACACACACACACATATATATATATATATATATATATATATATATATATATATATATATATATATATATATATGAAAATATCGACCCTAATGTACACTTTTATATTTGTTTACATCCGCTCTATCCCTTAACCATAAATATAGCATACCTTATGACTATATTTTAATCGCATACACACACATGAAGTGGAAAAGAATTATATTGAATTCTTATGTCTACTGCTATGAAGTTTGATTAATTTTGTCGTGCTATACAATTCTTCTGGCCAGAATTTATCCTACGCATTTATAAGTTTACCATTCTTTTATGCATTGAATATTGCTGTCACATCTGGTGCGTGCTTCTGCTAGCTATATAGAGATTCTTGATAAAAACACAGAGGAATCTACAAGATTATTGATCATGACCTGTTATCTCACCTTCCGTCAATTTCCCACTGTCCTGAAGTAAATTTCCCGTACCTTTTCTATAAATATTTTTATGTTAATTGTTATGAGGAACTTTACTATATGATACACAGACTTTATGAATTTAAGCACAGCATTAGATTGGTGACAAGATCTCATCATTACAGTTGAAATGGCTAGATGTAACCTTAAGTTCTATGCTAACAGTTCTCGCGTTCTTGTGGAGCTCTCTTTCGGCTTCTTGTTTTCCTTTCGACTTTGATCTGCCAAAATATAAATCCAATGTCAATCTTTATCTTCAGTCTTCTTAATTCCTGTTTTATTGTTCTTAATTCCTGTTTTGTTATTCTCTCGTAAATGTTTTTTTTTTCTCATATTCTCTCACACTTAATAACGCCTTGGGCCTTAGTGGCTTCATTGCCTTACTTGTGATGAAATGATTACCACACACACACACACACACACACACACACACATATATATATATATATATATATATATATATATATTGTAGATCTGAGCAGTAATCATTCTTTTATACAGGTTTCGTTGAAGATGTTTGACAAGGCACTGCGATTAAACATGTCATTACATTTCGGACTACAGAAAGCGCTTTAACGTAATGGATAATAATAAAAAGTAGAAACCAGATGACAATAATATCAATTATGAACACGGTTATAATGTTCTGACTGTATTCATAAATTAAATCATTCGAGAATTGAAAGCATTTCTATTGCTATGAATAAAACTACATATTCAGACATAGAAAAATATCTTTGATAATAGTTTCGAGCTAAGACGGAAGCACTCGGATCCAATAATCATTTGGACAGGTCTTCCACACTCTATGTCCCAAAAAAGGATACACTGGTAGGCATGCAAGAAAATAATAATAATAATAATAATAATAATAATAATAATAACTTTTAATCTCAGTGCCTTTTCAATCATATTCAATATAAATATATATATATATATATATATATATATATATATATATATATATATATATAAAAAAGATAGTTTTAAGATGTGCTATATTTATGGGATAAAGTGCTCAATATCAGAGATATAGCGTGTGTAAATATAAAAGTGAACATAGAAGTCAACACTTAAAAGCGACAGTTTGTTTCATGCTAGATGCAATCGTCAGGCCACCTGACTTATATCATTTTATATATATATATATATATATATATATATATATGTGTGTGTGTGTGTGTGTGTGTGTGTGTGTGTTTAAAGACGACATACAAGGTACTACGATTAAGCTTTTTATTTAATTTTTCTTGTGTTCGTACAAGTGAAGCCATAATAAGGAAACAGAAAAGCCAATAACATAGAAAAACTCAATAACATCCACTACGAACACGGCAACAATGTGCAGACTGTGTTTGGAAAATAAAACACGCCTATAACTCTAGATTCATACAGAAAACCCATACATTCAAAGTAAAAATAAAACCGTGCTTGAAAAGGCTAAAAGAAGAGCTGAAAGCATTCAGAAATGCAGAAGATTTGGACAGTTTTTACATACTTTGTGTCCAGAAAAGAACACTTTTACGTCGAAAACAAGAAAAATTAATTAAGAAGCTTAATCACAATACCTTGTCAGTCGTTTTTAACGAAATATACATAAAAGAGGAATTATGCCTAAATTTAACGCCTATATATATATATATATATATATATATATAAATTGTGTATTTAGATATAGCATATATATATATATATATATATATATATATATATATATATATATATATATATATATATATATATATATATATATATATAGTGAGTTTTGCCATCATATGATAATTCTTTATTCTTTCTTGACAATTTTTCTTTCTGTTTTTCTTTGTTCTTCCCTCTATGGTTTTGCTTAGTAAGGTCGATTTTACTATTTTTAAACTACAATTAAATCGACCTTGCTAAACGAAACAGTACTCTGTGGCGAAATCGGTAAAAGCACGTCAAGCTATATGATGGCTCCGTATAGGATGCAAGTTCGATTCCTGTCGGGGGATGCATATTTTCTATGAGGATTTCTCGGACATTCAGGCCGGTAAATGTAGTTAATACTGTTTATTATAAACAGAGCATTTACTTAAATATTTGTCTCTATAAAAAGAATGTATAAAAATAAAAATGTATTTTATATATATATATATATATCGTTTCAACTTTAATATGCATATAAAAGCGCTCACTATAGGAAATAGTCTGTAATTATAGACAAGTAACCATTTATGTCACGCATGATTCACCATATGTTTTCTTATTCAACTCCTGGGTTCTAAATATAAGTCATCAGGGAATTATGACAATTCAGGGAAGGAATAAACGGCTCTTCCCAGTTTATATAGTGCACAATAAATGTTTAGTGACAGATTAACTGAAGATACTTGATGCGAGATATTGGCAGACTTTCCAAGCAAGCAGTTGATTCCTATGTCTACGCAGTATATAGTCTACTGAACAAAATCTTAGGCCAATGAAAAGAAAGAAAGTTTTGCGGTGTTAGATTCAAGCAATTATTTGAGTAGAGCTTCTAAAAATGTGTGTAGAAAGTAGTTGCATACGAATATCTATCTATCTATCTATATATATATATATATATATATATATATATATATGCAAGTAATTCGAAGAAAATTCTTGCTAAGATTTACGGGCTTAATTTCTTGGAATCCACTTGTATTCCTTTACTTGTGAAAACGGTTGTATACAGCTGGCAATTTAGATATTTCGGATCAGGATTGGCTTCATACATGAGATCCATATGAATGTCTCGATCTTATGAAGGCGATTTAAGAACATAACTCGAGTTTTGGTTTTGTAGTAACTTGCGGTGTTGGGCGAGACTACTCCAATCACAGCCTATTCGACGTTCATACTTTCAACTATAAAAGCCATCTGTGTTTTATTAATGATATTAAGAGCTGTTAAACTTTTTGTTTAAATCATCGTTGAATAACTCATTTATAAAAATATTCAAAATCACGAAATGAAAAAGGGAATAAAGTTTTTTTTTTTTTTTTTAATATTTATGGTTGATATGTGCCAGACATGTTTCATGCGATAAATATTGAACAGAAGTTCGACTTTAAATTGGGTTTTTATTGAATTTATTTCAGTTCATATTTAATTGTTGTTTTATTACAAGAAGTTTTAATATATATCAATGGCTCCACTAGAGTTCTCTTTACTGCTTTCAGTGTGTGAATAGCACTAAAGAAAGAAATTTGCCTGTATCACTTTCACAGCACCTTTAACAGGTTTCAAGAATTATATGGATTACGATGAGCTAATATTGCCCAATAACTTACACTGGGCGTATAAAATAATTGACAATAAAGAAAGGTTTGTGATTAATATTAAAGCAAAAAATTACACTATTTTTATACTTTTCCGACATATTCACTTTTCGTTCTAGTTGTTAATTTGATTTCGATTATTTTCTGCTATAACTAAAATCAAATCTCTTAAATATCATTTATAAAAACAGCACTTCAGTTATTTCCGTCATTTTAACATAAGTAAATTGTATGGTAATACATTTTTATATGAATGTTGCATATGTTTTTTTATATTTATTTAATTTTACTTTTTATGTTGATGTGATTATTGTTGTTTTTATTAATATTTTATTTATTTATAATTATTATAAATTTCTAATTTTGATTTTTTTTCATTGTTATCCTTAATTTCATGTTTTGTTTGATTTTGATTTTTAATTTGACTTCATCATTAACTTTTATTTTAATTTCAATTTAAATTCTATTTTTTTAAAGTTCTTTTTTGTATGTGTGGCTCTTATTTTTTTTTTCATCTTTCTCATTGTACAATCATGTCGTTAGACAAAAGCTTGACCCAAGCCAAAATTTACTTTGCAGACAAGGAAAAGAAAGCATCTGGAAGGGCCCTAGCAGGTGAAGTATCTTCTATTAAAAACTTTTAGATAGAATCACCCCCACCCACCCACAATCTCTTGGCACTCACCATTTTTTGCATCTGCCATTTGCATTTCCGTGTTCCTGGTTGCCAAATTCCTCCTATCTTCCAGTCAACATTCTCAACTCGACAGCCGATAAGAAATTCGGTCGATCGTCTTTATTGCTCTAGCTTTCTGTTCTCACAACTTTTAATGATTATTGTCAGGTGGTCAGTCATCAGGAAAGTGGTGGACGGGGGTCTTCAACACCGTTTTTTCCCCACTTCACACACTTCTTTCCAATCAGGGAACATTGATCTAGATTATTTTCCCTTCCGTTTCCATAACCTTGGCCTTATCTGAAATGTTGAGGATAAGATCAAGTTCTTCGAAATAATTTCCGTGGGTAGAAATTAATATCATTATACCTTGATTTATTCAGACCATACTTCACATCTTGGGTGTTATAGTCTCCTAAATATAATCACTTCGTTATCGTACGGGTCAGAAACTTAGTAGAAAATCATCTTAGTGACCTCAGTTTTCCGAAAAGATTGTCCCCTGGGGTGTTTACACACCCCAATAAAAAAAAAATGCTTATAGTGCTACAATTATGTAAAATATTGCCGTACTGCTGGAAAAAAAATACCATAACAGGTAATCTCCGTTACAATATACATTAAATCAAAATTTGAACAGAAGATATTATGATTTATTGAAATGAAAATTTTAATAAATTTGTTGTATAACCATATGTTGTAAATTGCAGGTGAAACATACCAATTAATAATAAAGAAAATTACTATACATGAAAAATAGACACAATATATTTGCATGAATAAAAAGGTGTTGCATTAATTAAACTCATAATTACATGACATAAAGAGTAATATATATATATATATATATATATATATATATATATATATATATATATATATATATATATATGGATATAAATCAAATATATGGATATAATTATATACGGAAAAAAACAAAAAATGACAGTTATGAAGAATATATCAACGTCGGACGTTTCGGTCTAATAAACCATCTTCAGGACATATTCATAAATTATAACATTATCAATACAAATGACAAAGATGATGTTTGATATGTCTTTTCTTATGTACATCGTCTTTGTCATGTTGTATTGATAATGTTATAATTTATGAATATGTCCTGAAGATGGTTTATTAGACCGAAAACGTCCGACGTTGACATATTAACATTAAAACAGCATAATTGTATATAAGGATTTTTGTTTTGTTTTTTCCGTATATATTTTTCTTCATATATATATATATATATATATATATATATATATATAGAGAGAGAGAGAGAGAGAGAGGGGAGAGAGGGTAGCTTTGTTTTCTCCGGGTTTCCTGTTACACTACCTGACTAACGAAGCTAAAGTTTTCATGATTTACGTATATATATATATATATACATATACATACATACATAAATACATACATATATATATATGTGTGTATGTATGTGTGTGTGTATGTATAAATCATGAAAACTTTACCTCAGAGAAGACGAATCGACGTCTGCCACCCATGAGAACTGAGCTACAACTGCGCCATACCGCGTGCTACACACCCTCAATGATTCAGCTAAAAAAAAAAGTTACTAACTAGGAATTACGACTACTTTAACAGTTTTGTGCTAAAAAAACAAGCAACGTGACTAGCGTAGGTTTAAGTGGCTGTAATTACCTGATGGTCATACGTTCGGTCTTTGGGCCTGGTAGCAAAATCCCATAGACTATGATTTAGAAGAAATATATGAGAACAATAAATTGAATAATACAATAGACTGAACAATAAACTGAAGCGAGAACACTTAAGTGAACGTGTAAATAAAGGGTTCAGTTCGAAATTACCGGGAACGTTACCAAATACGATAGACAAACGGAAAAGCGGCCGAAACTTTGTGATTATAATAATCAAAATGCGGACACTAGGCAGAATAGATTAATGTATAATTTATAGAAATAGCTCGGGTATAAAATTTATGGTTAATAACTTGTGCACTGGTCAAGTATTGATCGAAAGTCACGACTTAAGAGAAATGTGTGGATATCATCGAGTTTCGAACACACGAAAATGAATGTAGAAATAATTCCGAAAAATCAAATATCGTTCCTAATAAAATCTTATATTCTTTCACACACACTGATCCCCCCCTGCGTCTTAGTGGCTTTGTTGCCTTGCTTGGGATGAAATAATTAATAAATAAACCCTTTTTTTATTTTTCAGTACTTAAAATTGTAAATACCAATTTGTCGTATGTGCTTTGTTACAATAATTTATACTTTAAAATGTTACGTGATATGTCCTTCTGTATGGCAATGAGTGCTGGACAGTCTTCTCACAGATGAAACAGAGAGTTAAAAGCAACAGAAATGAATATATCATGTGGTTCTACAGAAGGATACTGAATATACAATGGAAAGTGGACGAGGAAATTTTAGAGAAAATGGAAACAGGAAAAAAAACTTATACTTAACATCAGGAAGAGACAATTGACGTTTCTAGGATGTATAATGATGACAGGAGGCTTGGAATATTTGATAATCGCAGCACACATTGAATGCAAGATAGACAGGGGAAAACCACGCATCACATACTTAGTCACCTTGAGAAAATGGATAATGGAACTGGGTTTAAGAAAAATAACAGAAAGACAAAATTTATTAAGTGCTACAAGTGACAGAAATTTGTGGAGAACCATGATTTCCTACGATAATATATATATATATATATATATATATATATAGTAAAAAAAGAAGAACAGTAAAATACGTAATCCGGTGTTCTTACTGATATTTTTTTATTTTTAGAAAACTGTGCTCAATGTAAATTTACAGAGCACAAATATTATAAATTAACTGACTTAAAAATATGGTGTCGTCGCTACACAGGAATTACCATGTTTCAAAAACAGAAAACAAATTCTTCAAATTCAATTATATTAAATTAAAAGCATTAGTTTTGTTTCATCTTCAAGCGAATTTTTGAATAACCTATTTTAAAATTTACTAAAATTTATTCATAATTTTTGTTTCCAAGGATACAGAGAAATACAATCTACCTCCCCTGTCGAAATGATTAGATTTTTCTGCAACCTTGGAAACAAAAATTATGAATGTATGTGCTTTTAAAACTCAGTAAATTTTAAAATTCTTTGACTTCCGTCTGTGTATCCGTCATACCCTCTAAAATAGCCATAGATTGTCTGATCGAAACCAAGTTTTGAAGAGAAGTGCAGACAGGTAAGCGACTACAAAGTACAGTTGCTTTTACTAGGGTGAGAACAATAAATGATTTTACTAGGGTGAGTACAATAAATGATTTTACTAGGGTTAGTGCAATAAATGGTTTTACTACGGTTAGTACAATAAATTTTCATTATTTTTTAGAAAAATTAAGTGTTATTATTTAACATCAAATAATCCCACTATTTGCAAAACATTCTAGCACAATAAAAGAGCCGAGTTCCAATTCCAGTCGGGTTCGTTATGTTTCCTTACACACAAATATCCTTGGAAAATGTATGAATCCACCTCATCTATCCGCAGTTGTATCACTAAACCATTATCCCCCTCCACACAAATTCTTACAGTCTAGAATTATTTCCTGGCTTTAAATAACCTGCAAAAGGTTGATACGCCATAAAAAAACAAATCAAAGCATTAAAGCAAAGTCATTTTCAAACATTTTCGAATGTCACAATCATGACCTGGACGTTGTCGCCTGTCGAAATGGAGTGCGATTCATACACATATTGATCAGCACATCACGAACAAAAATATTATCAACATGTAATAAAATTTAATAGATAACACCAAAATATTATACAGGACTGAGGGCAAGAAAGATTCAAAATACTAGAAATTATCATATAAAATCCACAATCCGTATTAAATTAAATATTTTTCTCAACCTGAGATGGTTAATTAAATTGTTTCTAAAACATACGTATAAATACTTTATACAAGCTTTACCATTTTACCGTATTGAGATAATTCTAATTCAGTTCCAGGAATCGAAAAATACAGTAAAAAAGATCCTGCTTGCCATACTGAAAACACCCAGTTCTTGACAATGACTGTAATACTCGAAATTAATAGAATATAATAGAAAAAAATCATGAACTTTGGTCTGCTTAAAATATATATATTTTCTTTTCGTCTTTTTCTCATTCACATTCCTTAAAATGACACATGTGAGTTGAAAACTTAGACTCGGTATAAACTTTGGCTATTTTATATATCAGAAGTAGCCGCATTGATGAAATATTATTCACATGGCAGAAAAAAAAACATGATCACTATATTTTATAGGCATAAAATATATTCTTCTTAATAAGACATGGTTACAAGAAGAATTACTTCCGAAATATACTTAATACACACACACACACACACATATATATATATGTGTGTGTGTGTGTGTACGCCAGAGTAGACAAAGTATTTACTTAAATATTTGTATCTATAAAAAACGAAAACTTTAAAAATGTTTAAAATATGTATATATATATATATATATATATATATATATATATATATATATATATATATATATATATATATATAGTTTCACCCGAGCAAGGCGATAATGGCACTAGGCCCAAGTTTGTTACAGGGAATGAAAGAGAATGAGAAGACTTTAGTGAGGAAAGGAAAATAGATGAACATGTGGCCAGGAAGACAGAAGATGGCGATTGACGTTGCATTTAAATTTTGTGAAAGTGTATGTTGCAGTGAAACAAGAAATCGGAAGGAAGTTCCACAGGTGTGAAGTGCGAGAAAAGAAACTCTTAGAATAGAAGTGGCGGTTTCATCTCGTTAGTTCAAGAGTAAGATGGTGAGACGTGGTTGCCGATTCTGTAGCACGCTTAAATTTATTTAGTCGAGGCACTAGGGGAAAAAAGAGACAATGTTCCCGACAATAATCAAGAAAAATGAATTCATTTCTTTGAGTTTTAAATGATCTCCTTTCTCCATTGCTTCCACCTTACTTCTGGAATATCACGCTACACAGTCTTGAACTGAGCAAATGGATCTTTGATGGTGGTTGACATTACTTCGGACGGTATGCAAACAAGGAGGAATATTATCCTTAACTTCAGGAGGAGACAGCTGAAATTTCCTGGAGAAAGGTGGGCTTGGAGAATCTGTTACTCACAGGTCGAACTGAGGGGAAAAAAGTCAAGTGAAAGCAACGCATGACATACCTAGCTGGCTTAAGCAAAAGGATGACAGAACATCGCCTTGGGGAAGTAGCAAAGAGACAAAATTTATGGAGAGCTACAAGGGATAAGGTGAAGGGGAGAGCCTTGATTTCGTACGTTCTGAAGAGATACAGCACATAAAAAGAAAGAATTGGTTTGGTATTTGTTAGAGTCGAGTTCAAATACCGACCTATATTAAATTTTAAAATATTAGGAGTGGTTGGAGTAAAAAAAAGGTTGAGTGGAATCTTTTAATAATCTTTTGTAATTTTCAATAAGAATGCTTACAGGCGAAACTAAGTGATAAGAGGAATTTTACAGAATATATAATAAAGGGAGTGGTTGAAATAAGGATTTCCAGGGTGGATTCTTCTCCAAGAATGAATAATCATCCCAGACCGTCTATTTAAAAATGAAGATTGCCTATTCGATTCGTTTCGCACTAATACTCATGGGCAATCCATCTATTATCCCCACGAGCTATGGGTTAAATATCAGGTTAAACTGAACTTTTAGCCTTGAGTGGCAGACAGTCTAAGAGAAAGAACACTAGGATACTCTCTTTCTTAAGTAATGAAAATTCGTAGATAATGAAGAAAATGTGTCTTGGGAGAGCTATGAATGTCAAGGTTTTGAAGGGAAAGAGGAATTTTTAATTGGTGAAATATTTTTCAGAGTAATTAATCTTTGGAGCTAGACTAAATTGATGATTACCCAATTAACTAAGTAAATTCTAATTTTCTAAACTATTATGATAGCTATCTCTCGAGGGCAAAATATCTCACTCCATCATATGTTATTAAGTTAAACATTGTTTTCCGATGTAACCTCTGGGATTATATCCAACTTTAATTAAGTTGATGGATGCTTGTCGGAGAAGACGCCTTTTTTTCTTTTTTTTTTTTTGAGTTGTGAGAACAGGAAACAACAGTTCTGGCAACAACAAAGAACATCATATAAATCAGTTAGAATCACCAACAAAAACTTTGAGAGCGTTGTTAGAAACGCATAAATTCTAACGATGCCTCGTGCGTACTAATGTCGCCAATTTACTCTCGGCAAGAAAACTAATTTTTACTCTCTTTTTCTCCGTTGACTGGAACACTTCTCTTTATTTCTGCGGACAGGATTCTTCATCTTTCTGCCTTGCCATCACTTGTTCATTAAAAAAATAGACAATCTTCAGTTTCTTCGCATCCTTGTGGAACGCACGCGAATCACTCTGCAAAGAGGTGAATGAGATCTGTGTGCGTTTCAATGAACCTAGATCCTGTCATAATTTACGTGACTGCATTCCGTGAGCTTGCATGCCAGTTTTCTCTGAATGTGAAGCTGTTTGACTATTTTCAATTTATCTCGTTCGACGCACTCGGCTTAAAAGGCTTCATTCATTAAGTTTTTTTTTTCTTTTTTTTTCTTTTTTTTTTCTTTTTTTGCGGGCGAATCTAAAACCACATAATTTCCCTGAGACCTTAACATGCAATAACAATCGTTCTGCAAATATAATTATTTGACAAAGGCTATCAAAATTCTAACAAGCCCTGGGTATCAAACATTTAAAAAATTCGAAGAAATAAAACTCAATGCAAATAACTGCAGATTTAAACTAAATATATTAATCCATAGAAATTTATCAAAATTTTTTCAATGCAAAAGGTCAATGCAAAAGGTCAATGCGTGCATGCATGGTAGAATGCATTTAGGTGAGTCCGTTTGTGCATTCATTGTGTGCATATATACCAGTAGAAAATATATGTTGACCAGATATTGCATTTACAATTTGCTTTTATTTCTTAGACATGTCTTAATTCATATAAATCACAAAGATGCGTTAATCAGGGTAAAACCATACTGTGAGTTTATATATATATATATATATATATATATATATACAGAGAGAGAAAGAGTAAGAGATAAATAGATAATGAAGAGGCTAAGCGGGATAGTTAATAGATATAATAAGGCGATAGATAGATAGATAGATAGATAGATAGATAGATAGATAGATAGATAGATAGATAGATAGATAATGAAAGCCTAGGGGGATAGTTAATAAATATACTAAGAAAGATTATAAACGGACTAAGATAATAAATAGATCTGATGAGACTGAGATAGATAGATAGATAGATAGATAGATAGATAGATAGATAGATAGATAGATAGATCTGAACAGTCAGATAGATAGATAGATAAATAGATAGATAGATCTGAACAGACTGAAATAGATAGATAGATAGATAGATAGATAGATAGATAGATAGATAGATATAGAAACTTCTGACATAACACGGGAAAGAATCATAAAGACAAAATTAGAATGCTGATTAAGCAGACCTTTTATGACCTTCAGAAATTTCAAATTAAAAAAAGAGATTCAGTCTTTGAAAATTGGTTTGGTAATATAATCACCATGAAAAAATTACCTTTTTCCCCTTTCCTTTTCTATTAATTTCTCAGTACATATGTGTACAGGAATACATATGTGTACGTGTGTGTATTTATGTGTAATATAATAATACTAATAATAATAATATCCTCTTATTGCTTGGCTTCAAGATAATTTTACAGAGGCAATTCACTGACAGACAAGACAGGGAAAGAAAAAAATATCTCGTGGTTAAATCGAGAAAGAAATAGAAGCAAAATTTATTGCAAAGATACGCTGAGTCCGCATTCAGTTTTGTTATTTTTCTTCTTCAGAAATGGCTATCGAACGAGACGTCAGTCGAGAAACGCCATCTTTAATTACCAAACTTCTTTAATCACAAAAATAGGTCGAAATATATCGTTACTGTTTCAACAAATTTGTTATTGGCATACGGCGTTTAACTCGAATGACTACCGTTTATTTACGAATTTATTCCTACCGAAGAAAATGACGATATAAATATATTTGTCCAATTTTTATTGCTTTGCACAGTTCTTTCACAAGGTGGGTCTTTTCAGCTGCCGGCTTCTTCAACATTCACATTATACACTTGCGTCGTCAAGCTCAAGAGCCTCACTAGATAGATGACCATTCTTAAAATGGTTATAATAATTTAGTCGTGTAATATGAATGGACGAGGAAGGGTTAGAAAAAGATGATTATAAAAATGGATAACGACTGACATCTGATTTGAAGTGGTTACAATTGAAGTGCTAAGGAAAGAAACCACACAGGAGTCTATTCCATAAGTGGCAATTCTTGGAGAAAAGCTATGAATGGAACTTTCTTCTTTCTTCTGAGATATGGAGGATATAAGGATGATTCAACTCTATGGAAGTAGCATAGAGGGCCTTAGCTGTAAATGCTTAAACTGGCGGAATTAAAGAATAGAGCTCATCTGAACATTTTCCAGGAAAATAGAGATAGCGTAGTGATATAATTGTGATGTGGGGTCGGTTGGAAAGATTGAGAATATCTTTCCCCATCAATGTTGGAAAGACGCCATTTTTGGTCTAACCTGACTTCCGTAAAAGTAACGCTAGTACTACAAAAATGTACACTAGTCGGCGCATTATAAAATTAAAAAAAAATATACTTCTTGTTACGCTCAGTTAAAGGATATTGCTTTAAAGAATCTAGAACCCAGCTGATATTTTTCATTCATATTAACGAACTTTTCTTTCTGCACGAAAGATCAAAATTAATAGTAGGTATCAAATAAACAGTTTTTTAAGCATTCAATAGCAATTTATTTCATGAGTAAAATGTTCTTGTCTTTTAATTGACAATATTAATTTTACTGTCAAGTTTAATCCTACACGTCACCCATGTAACAATCTATTCTATTAGTCGATTCAATTAATATTTTTCCTATCCGTTTTGCTTAATAACTGATAACTCCACTAAAATACACACACAGGTACAGGATAACCTTATCTCAATTATGTTTAAAAGAATTAATTTTAATCAATGTTTTTTACTGTACCGAAACTACAATTTTATTCACTTAATTCTTTGTCGCAATTTCACGGCTTAACTTATCAATTTACAGAGATAAATATATTTTGTCTTTGAGTTGAAACCGGACGAGAGATGTGACGTTACTGAGAAAGGCGACGATTTTATAAGAATTTACATTATTTATGTTCGGAGTAATGTCCTCATCTTTGTTACTATTGTCACAACGTTTCGACCATTGCGCCGTACGGCCATCTTCAGGTGTTTGTCAACCTGGGTAACCTTAAGGCATTTCCAAATTGAACCGTTTATTTAATCCAGGATGTAGATTGTTCCCGTTCTCCTGTCTATTTATACCGTTACCTCGTATTATACTTATTTACTAGTGCGCAGTTATTGCCGTTTCCACTGCTACGTCACGAATCGTCACTTTAATTTACAAGGTTTTGACAAACTCGAACTTAAAATTTGGAGCCTTGAGCCGGAGAGCTCAACGACTGAAACGTCGTGAAAATATCACAAAAAATGACGACGTTAAACTAATTTAAATAATGGTAAATTCTCATCATTGAAATTCAGATATGATATCACAAGTTTCGTGTTTATATCAACCAAAATATTAAACACTTCATATATTCTATATATTCACATATTCTACATATACATCGATCGTGAAATTTTTCATAATTGATTTCGACTATGTTTCATAATGAAGTCATCAATACTAAATTCCAGTTTTTATTAAGTGCTTCGGATTTATTACTATAAGAAATACAAACCCGCATTCACATACGCAGAGCGAGTTACGTACAAAGCTCGTCAAAAAGTTCAAACATTTGCATGAATGAATGAACACCTTTATAAATGTTACTCTTTAAATGAAGGAATTGGTGTTGTCGTAATGGTTATGAACTTTGGCAATGGAATTGGTGAATGGAGTTCAAATTCCAGCTGCGATTGTATGTGTTCACTGTATACTGTTGCCTTTGGGAAAGTTATGAATCCTCGTTGCCTCCTGGTATTGTATAAAATAGTAGAGAAAGTTAGTCTGTTTTCTTCATAAAAAAATCGAGAAGGAAAACTGAAGTCAAAATCTTCTTCAAGAGAGCTCGGCTCTGTTAGGGCGTCTTGTCCTAGGTACACACATAGACATAGTACGTGTGGTGTCCAGTAATGCATTAAGCGATGCATGTGTGCATGTACGTTTTAGTTGAATACCAAAGGAATTTATTTAGTATGAAGTTCCAATAATACATATTCTCATAATTTCTAATATTTCTATCATCGTCACCTTTGTTGTTCCGAACACAAGGCTTCGACCGATACGTTTCCCGACCTTTTCAGGTAAAGCTTACAACTGGTTTTATCTCAATTCGTTAGGTTTTTATCTTACTCTTTCCAGTAACCCCGCATACACACACACACATACACATATGCATATATATATATATATATATATATATATATATATATATATATATATATATATATATAGATAGATAGATAGATGTAGTTGTAGATAATAGTATCAAATCAGTAAAGGGAAGGATAATCCGAGTATTTCTTTTAATATAAAATATTAAAAAGATGTATTCATAAGAAGAGCTCAATGTATATTAGACAGAGCAAATTGTCACTTACGGATTTGATATTATTTAAGTTTTTCCTTGATGCGTGTATTTTATATATATATATATATATATATATATATATAGATATATAGATAGATAGATAGATAATTTCTATATATATTATATATGCTTAGTACTTATTGGAAAGCACTCAACATCACTGATAGAAATAACACAACCAATCGTATGAATAGAAGTTTGTAACCTTTTCATTAAAGACGACTGACAAGGTGTTGCAATTTATTTTTAATTAATTTTTCTTGTGTTAATATAAGCGTTTACTTTCCTGGACATAATGTGTGTAAAATTGTCCAAATGAACACGGCCGCCACAATATGCCTATCGGATTTTGAAAATAAGACTCTCTTTTTATGTATAAATACATACATAAATATCCATACATTCAATTAAAAATAAAAATGAAAATCATCCTTGATAATGGCTACATGAATATCTGAAAACGTTCAGTAATGAAAAACATTGGGAAAAGGCTTAAAACATTTTATGTTAGAAAAGAAAACTTATACAAACACAAGAAATATTACATAAATAGCTTAATCGTAGTAGTTTGTCAGTTGTCTTTAATGTAATTTGTATAAATGAGGGATTGCTGCCGAAATATATAATTACGCACGCACACACATATAAACACACACACACACATATAAACACACACACACACACACACACACATATATATATATATATATATATATATATATATATATATATATGTATTATAAATTGATTTAAAATATGTTTTTTTTTCTCTACACAGTTCTAACCATGTTTCAAAGATGGAAGCTAAAAGCTTCGAATTTAATATCTATAAGAACACCGGATTATATATCTTACTGTTCTTTCTTTCTATATATATATATATATATATATATATATATATATATATATATATATATATGTTTTGATACTGAATAGTGTTTATTCAGCACGAGACTAAATTTCAGAAACAGATATTAATGTCCCATCACTTGGCAAACACTATTCGTAGATGTTTAGGATCAATACATATATATATATATATATATATATATATATATATATATATATATATACACATACACACATTATATATATATATATATATATATATATAGAGAGAGAGAGAGAGAGAGAGAGAGAGAGAGAGTGTGTGTGTGTGTGTGTGTGTGTTTGTGTTTTCACACTAGTTACATTTATGCTAGAACGACAATTCCTGGTATATTGGTGACGAAAAACTTACTTGATCAAAAAATGGTGCAAAAGTCTAAAGACTTCATCGTTCGAAACGTTGTATTCAAAACAATGCAAGGATGAAATATACTAGTCTGAATAATTTACAGAAATCATTTTCAAACGTTAAATTGCTCAAAGAAGGCTGGAAATGTTTTAATCAAAGCGTAGTGATCAAAACGACAAGGATGAAGTCACTCATCCGAACCATTCCTCGAATGTAAATTTGAAGGAATGTCTTCAGCAGAAGATGATGGATTGGGAAAACTCGTTCGGCAGACTTTTGTTTGAGAGTAAAAAAAAAAGAAACAATTGCTCTTACCGCTCACTCGTTCTGCTATGTTGAATAATTTCTCGGTGTTTTACACAGCGTTGAATTTCTTCTAAAAGTGATTCGTGCGAAAATATATGGAAACTTGGTGTAGATTTAATTTCAGAACATTATATTGATTTTAAATGAAGTATAAGGGAGACCTTGACTTTTAAAAGAACTCAGCGTGTAATTCTTCCGTAAAAAAAAAATTGAGTCGTCGACTGTGACATCAAAATATTCCATTGAAAATATTCTTTGCTGTTCAGAGACATACGAAACTCGAATCAATTTTGCTGTAGACAAAAAAAAAAAAAAAAAATGAAAGAGCAAGAATCATATTTCCAAATCGAAATAACACAACGCGATAGGCTTTTCTGAATAGTAAGTCTATTAAAGTTGATTGCCACAAATGACCGAGTATAGAGCCATGAAGAGAATGATTCGAACCGAATTTAGAAGTAAGATTTAGTCGATAAACTTTACGTGATGATACGGGCAACCTATTTTAGCAAGCTCATTCACGAACCAATTCTTATTGTCAAACTTTGCGTGATGTTCTTTTAAGGGAAAAGATACTTGCATTTCTGTATTTCAAACGTGCGTTCAGATACAAATAATTTTATAAAATATTATTTCTATTTGATAGACTTCATTCAAATGCTGACATTTCAATTGATTTCTATACATATGCACACGCATAGAACTTCAGATGTACTCGCCAACAATATATATATATATATATATATATATATATATATATATATATATAGATAGATAGATAGATAGATAGATACACACACATATAGAGACATAATATGCCTATATTATTTGATGAAACACGCTTGAATGAAGATATTCTGCCTAAATATATCGATGAGTGCTGAACATTTTCTGGGCTAAATCAAATAAACAAAGATCAGAATTTTGGTTAAGTCTCCTTTTCCATACATCACTCATACGCTCCCACCATATAGAATATAGTTTTAAGGTATACTTTATTTATGGGTAAAAGTGCTCAACATCATAGAGCATATGCAAATGTAAAAGTGGACTCTGATATCAACACCAATCGGCGAGAGTCTGTTTCATGCTTGAACGCAATATTCAGGCCATATTTTATATATAAAGATATATGATATACTACACTGAAATAATTTAAAATTCCCATAATACCTAAGTAGCAACTTACAGATTTATTGATAACCCCTCTGGATATATATGTACAAACACACACACACACACACACACACACACACACACACACACACACACATATATATATATATATATATATATATATATATATATATATATATATATATATGTATATAAAATAAAAAAGAAAGAACAGTAAGGTATAAAATCCGGTGTTCTTATAGATATTTTTATTTTTACAAAATAGTGCTTAATGTAAATTTAAAAATTTGCTTGACGATGAAATGGAACTAATGCTTTTAATTTAAGTGCAAAATTAAATTCGGGGTTTTTAGCTTCTATTTTTGAAACATGGTTAGAACTGTGTAGCGGAAAAAAACATATTTTAAATCAATTAATTTATAATATATATATATATATAAATCTAAAAAAGGATACTGACTATTGCGAAACTGAAGAACACAATTAAAGACTCTCAGATGAAAAAATGCAATCGACCACTTTGTGGGGTGGTATGCAACTAACTATTAAAGGTCCGAGAATTGCAGTTCAAGGATGGATAAAAATTCAAAATTTCTCGTGAGACTCAGAGAATTTAATATACATAATTACATGCAAAGTTTACCACGAACATCGCATTGTCCAAACCTGCCAGTCACTTCGGCAAAGGATGAAAGTTCATTGCTAACTAATTAGGGAGCCCCACATCAGAAATATACACCTTAGCCCACATATAGGGGAATGCAGGGGACACAATCTGCCAAAATTCTAGTGGTTTCCCATTCTAACAGTGCGACTACTGAACCACTGAACAAAGGCGGATTAATAAGGAAACAATTTTCATCAACAAGTTCAAATCCATACTGAATTCATTGCATAAATAGATTCTACCAAATCCCCCTTTCCATAAACGACATATATACACGTTAAGCCCCTCGATTTTCATTGGTACAACACATAAGCATCAACACGTGGAGATAGAAATTTTTGAAAGGCTAAGCGAAACCGGTTAAAGTAAAGAAGTTGAAAAAAAAGGAAAAAAATAAATTATTTTTGTAAGAAAAAACACTGAAAAACTAATTGTAAGTAACAACATTTGAATTCTTCTGTGTAAAAATTTATATATTATAAATAAATAACACTATATTAAATATTAGGTACCGTTTTCTTCCAATTCTGATTTTAAACTATACAATAAGTTTTTGTACTGAATTTTTTAAAAAAATGTTTTTACCTATATATATATGTTACCATGGAATATTAGTGTTTAAGCATTTTTTATATATATATATATATATATATATATATATATATATATATATATATATATATATATATATATATGTGTGTGTGTGTGTGTGTGTGTGTGTGTGTGTGTATTCATGCATGTATATATGTATGTGTATGTGTCTATATACACAACATTATCAAAAAACGTGTTCTGTAAGTTTAGTATAGCATTTTGCAGCATACGCATCATTTTTTAATGAGCAATGAAGCTCTTAAGAGTCAAAATCTTCATCTTATTATTACTCTGGGGAGATGTATTTTCCTGGTAGCTTTAAGAGTTTTCAAATTCAGATTTTATATAATTTTCGTTATTATTAAAAGGTCACAGTATTTAGTAATTTCAGGAGCCATGATAATATTGCAAACATCTTGTTTCTTCAGACAGTCCAAATCTTATTATTTTTATCGCCGACAGAAAGTAGACCATTTCCTGATTTTTTTAAGATTCTCTGGAATTAGCATTGTTCAAACATTAACTTTATTTATTCAGCCATTATTTTCGATTTTTTCGTACGTTTTTATCATTTCTCTAGTTATCAATATTCTGAAGTGTGCCAATGTTGAATTTTAAATCGAGTGATAATGGCTTTTCTTTCATAGATTTATATAGTTTACTCGCAGTATATTCTACATTGTTTTATGGTTTTTAGAAAAGGGGTTGTTGCTCAATATTTTTTCCTGAATTTCAATCTTGAAAATCGTACTTCTGTTTCAGGGCGACCTGAAAATGTACTTGTGTTCATTACAATCTATCAAGAGACCTGATTTCACCGGCTTCCTTATTCGAACCTCTTTCTTTCTCAAAGGCAGTTTATCCAGCAAACGGACAACATGTTACAATAGAGAGTCGTCAAAATTAACTTTGTTTTCCGTCAAAAACATTATTCCAGACGAATAACCTTAAACGAATAGACCGTTTAGTTTAAATAGTTATTTCGATATAGTTTATTTCCTCTTTATATGCTCTGGTAGTGAATGTAATGTCTCGTAACAGAGCAATTCTCTTCTCAACGTCCTAGTTTAACCAGAATTGATGTCTGAGTTTCTCTTCGTCGATCACATTTTTGTTGCGCTTTTTCAAATGAATGTCGAGTCCTGTATCGAAGTATGGCTCAGCATCCAAAATATTTCACCTGTGACCGGAAACCTTAACGAAATGCAAACTGCCTTCGAGGAAATATCATGTCATTTCTATTGGAATTTTAAACAAAGGCCATAAATCTTTCAAATAGGCGATTGCGAACTCGTGGCCTGTTTAATCTCATTACCTTTTCTATATCGTCGGCTTATTTGAGGATATCGCATAAATCTCTTGTAAAAATTTAGCTACTGGAAAAGAGATGAAAAATAAAGGGCTTTATCGTATTACATCTTATCATCTGACTAAACCTTCAGTGCGGCTTTTCAATGTTCTTTCTTTATCAGGTAAAAATAATTAATAAAAAGAAAAGCTTAAAATATTGTCTTCTCAGATAGTAACAGAGACTGTAAAGTTGTTTTTTTCACTAACACAAGATAAAACTTACAAGATTACACGTATAATAGTAACGAGTACAATCAACATGACAACAATAAATTTGATTTCAATAACTTGTCTACTATTTGGTTTAAAGAAAATGCAATAGAAGTAACTCTTAGAGTATGTAAAGCCTTATATGTTAGTGAAGTTAATAACCACACTGCTTAAAACTAGTTCAAGAGGCTTTCATTCGGAAATGAGTAACTCATATATGTACCATGTAAAGAATGACAGATGAACTTAATGATGCCAAACTAAGGACCTGTATTCTAACTAATTCCCTTCACACCTGTCAGTTGTTAAGGATCAACTTAAGTGATGAATGTATGTGGTCTGTCTAAAACATATCTGTCTATTTGTAATACCTCAAGTATTGGTAAAGCGCTCTTGATGTAACATGGTAGCCAATCTGATAGTCATTTTAATGAGCATACGAGAACTAATATTTTCCCGCGGAATGAATATATCTGTCGTGAAATGCCACGGATTATTTTTTTTTTTTTTTTTGCAGTAGACGACCGTAACAATCACAAGGATCAGTTCGTGCAGCTTCTTTTTTTTTGGGGGGGGGGGACAAAACATCTCATCACCAAAGCCTGTCAACAAACTCCAACCCCCCTGTAGTACAGATTGAGCTTTCTGTGACTTTGAGCTTTTCTCAAAGCTTAAATCGTGGTTGAAAATTAGATTTCAAACCGAGAACGCGAAGAGGAACAGATAACGATTCCAGATAGGGTGATTGTAGATTGTTTTAAAAAGTAGAAGGTGACGCTTATATACGTGAGTGATGTGTCAAGGGAAGCAATTTGCTGGGTAACGCGTCAGGTAGTCCTAGGTATGCTATTTTTCCTTGATGGGAAATGGCGCAAATGCATCGGAAAAAAGATGCACATTAGGAAAATGTTTAACCTTCGAATTCATTGAATAAACAATAGAAAAACTAAAACAGTGCGTGCTCATCTGGTTACCTACTAATATTCTGAGTAGAGAAATCGCACGAGTTGCCTTTCTTTTTTACATGCTCTTTAAAAATATTTTGCAATAAAAAGACGAAAATGACGCTAGACAAATTACAAAAATATAATTATATTAGTCCTCTAGTCCTCGAGCCATCGTTCTGAGAGTCACCTTGTCATAATATGGTTCAAAGGATAAGTCGAATACCTCACATAATCAGTTTTATTAATAATGCCTTTTAATATAATCAATATTTTTAAAATCAGAAAGAGATAACGTATGGAATACATTTGGGAGAAAGAGAACTTGGGTAATTTAACACCGACAAGATATACTGAAAAGAGTTTATGCAGAGAGAAACAGAGAGTGACTTATCTGATGGGCTTGGGTAAATGAATTAGGACAAAGAGGGATAATAAAAAGTTGAGAGCAGCAACAGACAGGAAGTTGTGGAGAACTATGATCTTCTACGTCCGGAAGAGACACAGCACAAAAAAGAAGTCGTTTTTTTTTTCGTTATCTTTATTGTCTTACGTAGAAGAAAATATAACGTTATAAATGTTTTAATGATAATGTCGCTTTTTTAAAGTGCACATAGCTTCTTCTTTTATGTGTCGTGTTCATTCAGGATGTTGATGCTCATGGCTCTCTACAATTTCCTGTCCTTTGTAGCGCTTAATATTTTTTTTGGCCTTTTTATCTCTCCTAAAACTTGTTCCGCTATCCATGTACACAAGCTCGCAAGGTAGGGCATACGTTGTTTTATTCAGTCCGTTTCGCCTTCAATCTGTCCTGTGAGCATCAAATTTTCCAAACCCTCTAGAAATTTCAACCGTCTCTTTCTGGTGCTTATTATGCGCCTCCTCTTTGTTTCCATAGCTTAATACTTTAAATTATGCCATGTACAAATCTGATTCT
>CAHIKZ030005514.1:312500-347500 GCA_903632075.3 Acanthosepion pharaonis | reverse complement strand
TTATATGTTGCATTTTAGACAGCTGATGCTTTTATTTACCGTAAGGGCAAAAATGCCTCGCAAGCAACAAAAAAGATATGTGTTTTGTTCGATGAAGGTCTTTAGCTGACAGAAATATACGGATGTGGTTCGCTAAGCTTAGAGTTGGTGATTGCAGCCTTATTGTTGAAGAACGCTTTGGCAGACACCTCCACTACAGATAACGGCCAAATCATGACATTGATTGAGAATAACCCGCATTACACAACGCCAGAATTAAATTTATCAACATCCACCATGCTTGAGAAATTTGTGCAGCTCCGATGTTTGGGTATTTGAATCGCATTTCATCTGTGATTTGATGTATAAACCCAATGTAAATTCACCCTTTTTTATGCAAATTGTGACGGGTGATGAGAAATGGATCGTTTACAACAATGTTCAGTGTAAAAGGTTCTGAGGTAAACTGAGGCATGTCTTTATCCTAAACATGCTGCATCTGGGACAAAAGGGCAAACCAGTTAAATTTTTTTTGTTACTGATAACACCAGCAATTCAAGAAAAACTCCCAGAATTGGCGAACAGGAAAGACGTTGTTTTTCAATCGGATAAGGCCGGACATCATGTTTCTATGGCGTCCGGGCAAAAAGATTGTTGCAGTTTGGCTGGGATGTGTTACCCGACCCTCCATATTCACCAGACATTGCTCATTCGATATTCATATATATATATAATAATGATAAAAAAATTTATTTTTTATACATAAAAAAACACCTTAATGAGTTCTTTGCTGAGAAACCGCCGAAATTATGGGATGATGGAATTTTTAAGGTTGAAGGGAAAATGGACAAAGGTTGTGTAACAAAATGGTTTATATTTAGCTGAATAATTATTTAACGGCATAACTTTGTTTTTTGTTTTAATTTCGCTTAAAAATCGACATGGATTTTCCGGGCAACTTACTACTACGCGCGTTAAACGTTGAAAATAGTATCGACAAATGTTAGTCTGCATGCAACAGAGATATCCAACGTAGAAATATAATAACTCAAAACGAAGAATTTGCAGAATTATAGATTTTGTCCTTGTTTTGAAAATAAATTTTGTGAAATTTTCCTTTTGTTATATATATATATATATATATATATATATATAAATATATATATATATATATATATGACCGTGTGTGTTCACACCTTACACATCTGTGTTCTCAATTTCATGGCGAAAAATGTATCAAAATGGACTAATCAGAAACGAAATTTAAAAATAAGTTTTTCTTTTGTTAATAAAATAAAGGAAAGAAAAAAATGATATAACACATAACGCAAATATAAAATATAATTTATTTATTATATATATATATATATATATATATATATATATATATATATATATATATATTATAATTATTTTAAAAAAATATGATTTAAAAAAAAATAATTATAATTTAAGCTCTACTTCTGTATGGAGCTATGTTTTTTAAAAATAAAAACAAAAATACTAAGGAACGCCGGATTATTTACCTAACAAGTTCTTTCCTATTTTTCTACATATATGCACACACACACACACACACACACACACACACACACACACACACACACACACATATATATATATATATATATATATATATATATATATATATATATATATATATTCTATTGTTAACTTGGGCAAAGAATGGCGTGTTAATTTTAACGCCTCCAAAACAAAATTGCTCTCTATTAATCGCCTGAGAGAATCCCTTTTTGCCTCCCGTCAGCATGGTTAATGGTAATCGCCAGGGTACTGATTCTTTGATCTTCTCATGCTACATTTTTCACTGATATGAAGTAGAAAAATTATATTGAATCAATTGGTTCTCTTTGTCATGATAGACAGTTTTTCTCGACCGAATCTATCTTGCATAAAGCCTTCACTTCATCTATGCAGAAAATATTGCTGCCACACATGATCTAATGACTCTACTATATATGTAGAGATCCTTGAATGAGAATCCATCATCAAAAACATGTTATACTCAAAAGGATATATTTAAACACATTTACAGCTATCAATCTTAAAAGGTAAAATAATTAGATGTGATTATGCAATATTTTATGCCGTGTAATAATTCATTGTTGAAATCCAGTTGCCTAACGATTTGTGTCACAGATAGGATGATGGAATGAAAAATCGGCAAGCCGAATTATAATTCCAGTAAGGTTCGTTACGATCACTTACGACCAATTGCCCTTGGGAAAGATAGAAATTCATCTCCTACCCCACCAGCTATGGGAGAAATAGTAGGACTTGTACCAGGAAAAATCATCGATATTTCCAAGAAACTGCAATGTCTATTAGCAAAAAATACAGTTACAATTCAAAATATCTATCTATCTATCTATCTATCTATCTAGACCATCTATCTAGACCACACACACACACACACACACACACACATACATATATATATATATATATATATATATATATATATAGAGAGAGAGAGAGAGAGAGAGAGAGAGAGACAGTGACAGAGACAGACAAACAGATAGAGTTATATTTAGGGAAAGAGATAGAATTGACTAATAGATTTGTTTTATCAACATTTTGAACGTTATTTAAAGTCAGAAAATATCTTGGCTTGTAAGAATTTTCGGTAGATAGTAATGATTTTCCTAATGCAAGTCTATTTAACACTTAGTTGCTGGGTGAATATGTGGATTCAAAACTGATATTTGTGCGCAAGAGAATATAACGAAACTGAATGGAATTGAAACTGGAACATTCCGAACTGCTATACAATACACCAGCCTCACACCCAAGATTACTGTACTTGGTATTCCCAAGCTGTCATCTATGTAGGTAATCAACAGGCTCGTGATTGCTTAACTCCGGTGAGCAGACGTGAATCGGTGTCTCCACCTGATATGGCCGTAAGCGGAGGAAGATAGAAATGGAAGAGTGAATATACTGCAAAAGATCGATTGATCGACCTCTCGATAGAGAGGTAGTTAGAATACTTTATATATATATATATATATTTGTGTGCAGGTACTTAAGTTCTTGCCTCTTATCAAATGATATTCAGCATTTTATTTTATCATATTCCTTTTATCTTATTTTTTCCTAAACAATAATCTTCTTTCGCTTTCTTCCAATGCCATAACCTTCTATCGACTTATTGAAATTTTCTCAAGATCTACTTACCTACAACAAAGTCATTCTATTCGACACTGATCTTGCCTCTCAATGTCACTGTTAGCAAATGTTGTGTCGACACGTACACCACTTCTCCGAATCGATTTATCCATCAAGAGCTTCTAAAATTATCAATGACATAAAAATTCATTGCATGCTTAGAAAAGATCGCTTATTTCGTCTCCTGATGCCCGTCGCATAACAAAATTAAGCGTGAATCTATTACTTACATCCTTCTCATGATATTCTTTAACAAGCTTATATTAATTTGATTGTATTGTATGTCAAAGCTGTTGGCTTTTTATTCGATTAAAACAAAAACAAACAAATTTAAAGAATTTGAAACCGAACGATTCGCTACAATATTTTCCAGTCATTGAATAAAATATCGTTGCATGTGATGAATCTGCAGATTATGGAGTCACGGTAAAGACAAAAGCTACTAATTGAAAGCATGCTTTCATTTTTTACGCTGCAGCCAAAAAAATGTCTAAAATTGCTTCGTTTCTCTCTGTCTGATGACTCGTCACTCATTTTTACGCCCTCTCGGCTCAAAAAAATTTTTAAAGCAAACGATTTCACTTCCATAAATAAAACCCGTTTCACGTTCCCCGGTGTAGATCGAAAATGAAAATTATGTATTGGATTTTTTGAAATCTCCTAGCCAGTTCACATCTATATATTTTCTAACTGGACTATTCTTGGTAAGTGAAGTAAAAATCGACTAACCTGGTTTTTACAGAATAAAATCCACGATAAACTATGCCCAGACAAAGAAATTAACCCACATAATGAAAAATAGCGGAAATATTAAAATATAATGTAAGAATCAGATCGAACTGAAAATAGAGTATTGTTGCTCTATCTGGGCTGGAGCACTTCTCATTTTCCAGCCTTGACAGAGTTCACGATCGTTTATGCTGACGTGTGAGTTTGTTTTCCATCCTACAGTACGTTTTCCGCAAGGTAACATGCTTATCCCTGCTTTATTACTACTTCCATGTTAAATGTTCAGTCGAGCTCCTTTCTTTATTGCTACCAGCTCATACCTTTGCAACCAAAGACAGTCTTGTTACGGTCTTAGTGTCAAACCACCCTCTTTCCTACGTATTGCATTCCTAAGAAGGATATACTTCTAAAACCGATACTTTGTGGAACAGATTTCCGTACTGATGCTTCTCCGCATACGACAATCAGAGCCCCTTCAATTGTGTAGTCAGTCATTACCTACCCGCCATATCCTCGCAATGCTGCCTCCTCTTCCTTTCATATTATATTTAATATCTCTGTACATCTGATGGAGCTTGGTTATTTTACAGTATTTACTGTAGTAAAAAAATAAAATAAAATAATATGTAGATATACACGCACACACACACGCACACACACACACACACACACACACACACACATATATATATATATATATATATAAAGAGAGAAAGAGAGACTGAGAGAGAGGGGGAAGTAAAAAACAATAGGAAAACTGTATTACTAGCCGATGTGTTTCGTCCAATTTGAACTTTTTCAAGTCAAAAAGGAAATTAATTTATTGAAAACAAATTAACAATTAACAACAAACAAAATGCCCTTAGCAAATAGAAGAAATTAGAAAACGATCTTGTATTCATATTGTCAACTGAAAATTACGTCAGATACAATCATGTGTAGAAATATTGTTTTATTGTTGTGTTGACGGATTCAACCATTTTCTTTGATTTCTTCATACTCAGAAAGAAAAATCCTCGAGAGTGCCGCCATTGAATATTATCCAAATATTAATCTACGCCCAGGCTTTTTCCCAATATCAACTTTCCTAACAGAATTACTAATCTCCCAAGCCAACGTACACAACTGTATCAAGAAATCAAACTGGACAGACACATGAAAGATATTCCAGATAACCATCTTTTTATTTAATCATTTCGCTCCAAGCAATACAATAAAGTCATTAAGACGTAAGAGGTTAGTGAGTATAAAAGAATATAGGAAAAACAAAAACATTATTAAGGAGAGAAACCAATAAAAGAACTGGAAATAGGAAGATAAGAGATAACGATGGATAATTCATTTACATTTTTGAACACTAAATTGAAAGTAAAGCAAGCGGCTAGAAGAGAGTTTGATAAGTGCGAAGTGCGAGAGAATAAACTGTTTACATAGAACTTTCCTTGACATCTCTTCATTCCAACTGTAAAAATGGCGAGATATTGCTGCCAATCTAATACTGAGCTTAACTTCGTAAAGTTGAGGCCTGAAAGAAGAAAACAGATTAGAACAATTATCATGAAAATATTTATGGGGAAGGCGTAGGTACGGTCCGGCGGTGGGAAACTGACAGAAGCCGAGATGCCAGGGCATAACCGATAAAATTGCACGCACGTTCTAGCGAACTCCCCCTCCCATTCTTTTCGTATTCCATTGGTGAGATTTAAGTTCCACTTCAACAGTTTCTTCCCATGGACTGGTACTTTGTGGAAGCGACTTCCAAGAAGATGCTTCTCTGATAACTATAGCCTTAACCTGTTCAAATCTAGGGTTAACCGTTATCTTCCGACATATCCGCATAAACTCTGCTTCGTACTCTGTAACCCTCTACCTCGAGAGGCTCTTGGCATTGTACAGAGAGAACATTATTGTAAAAGAAAAGTTTCTTCTTTGGATTTCATCAAGAATCTCTAAATGTATATCAGGAGCACCAGACGTGATATGACAGCAATATTCAATTCATGGAAGACTGGTAGACTTATAAACGCGTAAGATAGATTCTAACAGGAAAAGTATCTAGCAAGACAGAAAGAAGCAACATTTCCAGCAACATACATAGCAATTGATTTATTTAATATAATCTTTCTGCTTCATGTAAACCGAAAAATGTTAACCCGAGTAGGGGCAGTAAGTCACTCTCCTGGAGGTGAGCATCAACCATGCTTATTAGCAGCTTGATAAATATCGTACTATACAAAGTATATATGCATTAGTAACAGCTAGATGTTTCACCAGCAATAATGTTGACAACCAAACGCATGATACTGGTGAACGCTATGTAATTTTTATTCGCTTATGTGTTGCAATACGTCACGATGTACATAAACTATATATGATGCCAAATAACAACCAATATTAGCATTTAATATTACATTACCTCTTTTTAAAATATGTCTCTTCAGGACAAAGCGATCATGGCTCTCCGCAGATTCCTTTACCTTATTATCTGGAAATTGCCCTACCATCTTCGAAAAAACAGTGCAGTGGTTCTTCGTTGTCTTCACCACGGTCTCAAATTTAGAATTCTTATTACGAAGAACCATTTTTTTAATGTCATATTTTTCAGGATGTTGGTGATCATAACTATCCATAGAGTCACTTTCTTTTCCGAATTGACATAGATTAAGGGAAAGGATAGTGCAATTGTTTCCCCGTTGATTTTTCTAAGGGTTTTGTACTGAGAATTTTCCTTCGCCTTAAGTGATCGCTAACCAAGTTAAAAATACTGCCTAAGTATTTAAACCATAAGTAGTGGGAAGAAGTGATTAATTATTTTATTAAGGCCATCATTGCCAAGTAATTAGAAATTATTTCTGCCAGAATTTGAATTTGACTCTTAGGTTCCATTTCCCGCATTTGAATTCAATAGTATGGTTAATTCAGACGAGAAGAAAAAAAAGTTAATTTCGTGTGACATGCATTATTTACTAATACTTTAAATGATGATTTTTAAAGCCATCACCTACAGACATTAAAGAATATCTCACTCAACACTTATTAGATGTTCAAGTTCCAAATTTTATTGGCTACTGGAATAAAATAATTTATAATGATTCAATGTTAATTAAATTTCTTAGCACTAAGAAGGCTCATTAAATCCAGTAAACATGTCTGTAAAATTTTCATCATCCTAGATAAATATTTTTTGTGGAAAATAGAAATGGAATTTAATTAAAAATTGAATGAAATTGGAACTTCCACGTTTGAAAACCTAGCCTGTTTTAATTGGATATCAGCATTCGAAATTATGTCTCTTGCTTGGGATTGAACACTGACCCCCCCCCCCATAAATTAAACTAAACCTTCTGATCAAAGGTGTTTCTGCTGGATGCAGTTTATCGTCTTACCCAGGACGCGGATGTAGTTTATCGTCTTACCCAGGAGGGCTTTAGTTTTCATTTCTTGCTTTTTTTGTATTTTAATCTCGAACAAAATTCAAGTTACAGCGGTAATTGGGTATAGAAAGTTATTCTAATATCCCCTGCCTGGAGCACTAGCATGTATGCCTTGAAAATCAGCATTGGAAATCTTTGATTTAATCTAAGATTAAACACTCACCATTAATCTGTCGGCATTGCTATCTCATGAGATAAATGATGCGCCCCGTATTATAGTCCTTTAGTGGCAAGACTGGATTGAACACTTCAGGGCGCTGGCAAGGGCGATACTATATGGAGGCCGTATACTACCCAGAGCACATAGGCCACTTCTCGACTGTACTGACAAGACCAAAAGTAATACATGTCATTACATTTGGGGTTGGCTTGGTTTCAGGAGTTGTCAGGAGCTTGTTAATGTTTACAGCCCACGGCCTTCGGGGCTTTATTCCTGGTTTCCAGTCGGTATTTACTTCCATAGCCTTTTCTTTGTTTAGATATGACCGCAAGGAAACGGAGGTTTAAAATCAGGGTTTCCCTTTCACATTGATGGACTGCCTTCCCAGACTGACGAGCTCCCAAAAACCATTGATAATTTACTATACAGTTATTGGTCGTCGTGAAAAGTGATCTGCAGAAGGCCTTGGGAGAGGGACATATCAACCAAAATGTTTTGTTAATCCAACAAAGAGGAAACAATATATAATCGGGCTGTAGTGAAGATTCCTCGTCACAAAGATTTAAACAGAAATTATGCAAATCATTTTGCCTTGACATTTCTATAGATGACGTAGTTCTGATGTTTAATCAGTATTACCTTCTCATTTACGAGATTGGTTACTTATAAATGAATAAAATTTGAACAGCTTTTGCTAATGTTTACTGAGCGAAAGGGTCAAATTGCTGAACCCCTAAGAAATGAAAAATAAGTGAGCAGAAAAAAAAAATGTTTATAAATGTATTAAAAATAAATCTTATAATTCTTCCTGGCCCCATCTTGCGATATAACACTACAAGTTGATTATGGTTCGCCTGTAACTGTTTGATGTATTTTTTAATAGATTTCTCTCTATGCAGGGCAGTAAAGACACTAAGTTGCAAGAGGTTACTGGGTGTGTAAAAATTAGAAACGAAAACATTACTAAGGAGTGAGTACAAAAGAAGAGTAATCAAGACAGTAGATAACGATTGATATTGCATTTAAATTTTTGAAGATTATTCCAAAAGCGAGAGGTGTGAGAAAGGAAAATGTTAGTATAGTATTTAAGGTTACACCTAGCCAGCTCAAATAAAAATTGATAAGATCTCAACGCCAGTCTAGTACTGCACTTAAATTCATAAAATCTAGACACCATAGCAAAGAGCTCAGTCGAACAATCATCATTATTTCATAGAAAAGCCATAATAGGGAGACAACTTTACGGCGGTTGAAAAGTGACTGAAGCCGAGCAACCAGATCAAGACCGATTATATTGCTGATTCTTTAGATTTTGTCTCTGTAAATAGTAGGAGCATCGGACTATATGAGACAACAATATTCTAGTCTTGAATTGAGAGTAGATGTATAGATATCTATGATAGATTCTGGAGATAAAAATTGTCTCGCACGACAGAATAAACCAACTTTCTTAGCAGCTGACCTAGCAATGGATTCAATAGAGTCTTTCCATTTCATGTCAGCTGAGAATGTTAGCCCGATAAGGTGCAAACAGCAATATTTCTGGACGTTACTATCAGCCACGCTGATGGAAGGCAGAGATGCGTATCTCAGATGATTAATGGAGAGACGTTTAGTTTTGGAGGCGTTAAAATTAACAAGCCATCTTTTGCCCAACTTAACAAGAGACTGAAGGTTGTTTTGGAAATCGGCTACCGTTTTGACTTTATCGATTAGGCTTATGTTCCTTAAATAGCGAGGCCAGGTGTCTTCGTTATGACAATCGTGGATGTTTATGAAAATTAGAGGTGTAAGGACCGACTCCATGAAAAAGCAGATCACAGCGATAATAACTGAATGTATATATTTAATCACCTTCAAGTGTAAATTAGAGAATAATATACTTTCATGAGTGACTTTTTGATTGATTAATTTTTATTTTACGGTTTATCAACCTTTGAGCGTGGTATGGTCCAGGTTAGGACCAAGGAAGAACAACACGAACGCAAGAGTAGAATAACGAAGGTATATTACACGAAATAATAATACAAGATGTGGAAGGTCTTAGTATGACTGTCAGTTTGGTTTGGAGTGAACTACTATCGGCTCGACTCGATTCGTCCCTCTCTCTTGAGAGGCGTAGTATACATAGTGTTAGGAAGAGTTCATTCTGTAGTTATAGGTAAGGACCCATGAGAGAGCGACAGATTATTTAAAGCCAGAAAATCTTTTAGATTGTACGAACTTTTTTGGGAGATAATAAGGATTTGCTGATGATACAATTTATTTACCGATATCTGTCGGGGAGAATTACTTTTCCCAAGGGTATTTGCGTGTAAGTGAATATAACGAACACAACAGGAATTAGACCTCGGCTCGCTGATTTCTAATTCCGAGCCGTTATTTTATACACCACCCGCACATCCAGCCTTAGAACATTTGGTATCCATCTAGTTACTCCGAGTCATCCACCTAAGTATACACCAGGCTCGACGTTGCTTACCTTCGCTGATCGTACGAGAACCGGAGTTTCAACATGGTATTTTTGTAAATCAATTTGCTTTCAGCATTAATATGAGTCTACTCTACGAAAAATGGGGGACTAGTTTTATATTTCTATTAAATAATCAACTTATCCCGATAAAATTACACTTATTAATTGAAAAATATTTAAAGGTTGAAAGATTCAAAAACTTACGAAAATATTCCATCGTTTATGATGGCATTCTAAGTAATTTGATACGACTGAACATAAAGTTACGTCTATTATTAAGTAAACAAATCATCCGCACAGAGTTTCAATATATTAATATATTAATTGGAGATAATATATTTAAAAACTCTCATTTGAAAACCTTCTAATAATATTCAGTCAATACAGTCATACGCGATATACCCTAAAGCGATTATGTCTATTTTGATTCCTGGGTGACTAGGCAGAATATTTTTCTGAGGTAGACTGCCGTTTCTTTCTTTGATAGACTGGTTGCCAGCCAAGGCTATAGGACAGAGTCTGTCGTACTATTCAATCCATAGCTGGTGGGGCGAAGAGATGAATTTATAACTTTCCCATAGGTATTTGAGCGAATATAACGAACTCTACAGGAATTCGAGCTTGTTAAATTTTAGCTATTAATATAGAGGAGTTAATAAAATATGACTTCTTTTTTTACAGTGTAGGTAAACTCGTTTTTCAGTTGTATTTATCATTGAAGAAAACCATTTGTGTTTGATTCAAACCTTATACCATGAAATTGATTTATTTCTATAAAGAGGCATCAAATTGATACCGTATTCTTATAAAATGGAAAATATTTCGATACGTATATTAATAAGATATGAATAAAGAATTTTGGAGTCAAGATAAATTGACGTTTGTGATAATCCTCAGGGAAAATAATATAAAAAAGTTACATGGCTTGACTATAATGGACATATATGCTAAAAGGAATAGTATTTATTTCGCCGAAAAAACAAACAGAAGTGATTGTGCAACTAATTGACTTTCCTTTTCTACACAGGAATAAAATATTGAAGGCATAAAACAAAGAAACGTTAATGTATTCGAGTAAATAATTCAAAAGACTCAGGTGATTCGAATCACATTCGCTTACCTCCGCTTTCATAGCCGAAATTTCGTATTCGAAAATCCCCTAGAAGTGATTTTGGTTAATTGTCGTTATCATTTTCTAGCTCTTAAAGAAGCTAAGTCAATAAACATAAACCTGCTTTAACAACTTGGACATTTTCAATGAAATTAGAATTATGTCAAGAAAAAATGATATACAAAAAAGGTTCGAATCATTACATTGGATCTTGAAAAGTAGAAGATATTCTTTCAGGCACCAGACCAATGACAATAAATACTATTGTAAAATCTTTCAAATTACATCTTTATGCTAATTAAATGAAACAGAAGTTTTAGTTTCCTTTCTTTCACCCATTGGATTGACTGGGTGTAATAGATCTTTATTTTTTTTTCCTCAGATTACGTCATTTGCAGTGATGTGCAGTAATATGAATCTATTTTCGGGGCGTATAATGAAATTTCAATGATGAAATATTGCGTTATTCTTGACTGCATCAGATTTTTACCCAGCCCAGGCACTATTGTCTAGATTGTCGATTAGTTATCCTATGGACATTGTCTTCAATGGACGTTACTCCAAAGAAACGTACGAAAATTGTAACACTGCACGAACACACTGTGAGCAAATATAAGTACTATAGCCTGGACCGGGAACACTCCTGATTTAAATCCAATCGATAATCTGTGATCAATCTGCAAGGAACGTCTTCGTGAAATGAACATACGAAGTATTAATATGTGCACTGGGTCATAGTTCACTGGAAAAATACGAAAAAAGTAAATAATAATGGAATTATTCGTTTTGTTTCAATTAATTTGCACAAAGGGGTGTGTTTAGAGATTTTCTATTAAATATCTTTTTCTGTATACCATTTATAAAATGTACAATACTAACGTGAGTCTGTTAATTCTGTGATAACTCAGGTCATATATTTTCGGTAAATTTTTAACTGAAGGGCCAAAAATAAGAACAATACCTGACAGTGTTTAGCTACAGGCATTGCCTGAATAACGATAGTTAGGCGACATTGTGTTGCGTTTTTGTTTCATCTCTGGATCCTAACGCAGAGATGTTATTAGTGAAAACACGGTTTCTTCTTCTTACTGGTGTTTGTTAGACAGAGACAGACATGGCAAATTGGCTTTAAGAGGCAGCAGGAGGTAAGACTTCAAGGTAAAGCATGTCGGTCGTTGACTTAGCGTCCCCCTATGTGTTGTTTAGCCTGTCTCTTAAACATGGATGTGGGAAGCGTATCGATGCTTCAAAGTTGATGTAGTCTCCTATTTAATTCGCGCCGTTTTTGACATATCCTTACCCAGACAGAGGCAATCCATCCCTATCAGAATGTTACGCCACGAGGTACTCTGACCAATCGCTGTCCATTCTGGCCCTGGCTTTTGCATACTATAAAAATAGTATAGAATAAACGTGCTTCTTCAGCCATTGTGTGGTTAGTCAAGCACGTTACAGATATATCCATGTTGAGTTGTTTGATGTGTCTAACAGTTTTGAGGTTTGCAACACGCCCCCTGCATGCTCAGTGAGGTTGAAATCTGGCAAACACGTGGATCAATGGAGTACGTGGACGTTATCTGAATGTTTGTAGAATGACATTTCTGTCAACCGCTCACGATGAAAGGCTGTGTTATCTTGTTGGAACAAACCATCACTACATAGGAATTTGACAATTCTAAATGAGTGAAGATTTCTGCAACAAGGTATGTGTATGTGTCTCGTTAGATCTCAGACCACACACCAGGTTCCTTCTAGTTGAATGCTTGTGGGATAATAGAAGGAAAATAATTCTTTGGATGGATATTTACCCAAGAAAATGGCCATGAGACGAAATCGTAGCAGTCAGCAATTTTTTTTTTCAGTTGCTACCTTGTCGTAATGGCCAACGGTAGGCCAGCAAGGAAAAGTGAGGCGAGGTGAGGGAGAGAACAGTTTGACCAACATGAACCTTCCTTCAGCGTGGCGATCGAACGGTCCTCTGATTTAGGCTGGTAGGGATCACTCAGAAGCCTTCTTTGTCCCGCCAGCTTTCATCTAAAAAAAAAGTCATTTTAGAACCTAGGTTATGGCTCCACAGCTCACCTTCATGTCAGGGTCGGTTGATCTGGTTGTTTGGAGATCCGCTCCAATCATCTGATCTTCTTTGACAAGACGATAATTGACAGACCGATTCCTGTAACATCCTGCAGATGTGTTATTAATAAGAAAACAGCTGACAGCTGATATCGCTATATATGTCACGTTTGCCAATAAAAATTCCAGTTTCACCTGTGATCATTGCAAAGTCTAACAGAACATAAGAATCTTACAGAACCATTACCACTTTGGGCAACACGCTGCTGACTGGCTGGATTTATAGACTTTTACGATCCTCCTTAGCTAGGTTCTCGATCATTTGCTGGAAGGAGTTGGAAACCTGATTGTTCGCACCAGGGGGCACGATATCAGACTTTCATGGTCTAATGACAATGTTCTTCGGCCAAGCTGTAACTGACGTCGGGATTTCAATAGTGACACTGTTGTTGGCTGACGAGTAGGAAATACTATTGAACACAGTGCACACTGCTCAATGCGTTAACTGATAATTTGTGCCGCCTCAACGTTGAATGAGAACGTTTCTCTTCATTGGCCTGTGTAGCAAACCAAATTAATTTCCTCTTAGAATATAATATATATTTTTGCCTAGTCCAGAATACCACCTCCGGGGTTTGATTAAGTTCTAGCCTCATTCATATATTGGAGTGAAACATAGACTAGTGTAAACTCTATCCCATATGTTATTTTATACCACTTTTAATATTAGTATTGTTTTTCTTAACTACAATGTTATATAACGGGTTTAGTCTGCAAACTAGCAAAAATGTCTGGTAAAAACTGATACAACGGTAATCAGACATTCTTGTTTCTAAAAAGGAACCAATTTTGTTCAAAATCTATAGGCATCTTCGGGTTAAGACTACTATTATGCAAACGAAAGAATTAAAATAAAATTAAGAGTTACAGTATGTACACAAGAAATCGATACGAACATGAGACACCGCTGATCTGTAGTATCCACGACTATCATCTGCAGATGCAATAATATACGTCTTATTACACTGTAAAACGAATGGGTATATTCTCACCTAGGTGGGGTATTTTCTAACTTAGCCAATTTTATACGATTGAGTATATAATGGCTGAACCTAATATACGTCTTATTACACTGTAAAACGAATGGGTATATTCTCACCTAGGTGGGGTATTTTCTAACTTAGCCAATTTTATACGATTGAGTATATAATGGCTGAACCTAATATACGTCTTATTACACTGTAAAACGAATGGGTATATTCTCACCTAGGTGGGGTATTTTCTAACTTAGCCAATTTTATACGATTGAGTATATGTTGTAGAGTAGTTTTCACAGTGGAGGCTTGTATTTCAATAAGTCGTCCTAAATTAGGTTCGACATACAAAACGTTAGGAACTTGTAATAAGAGTTAATGACGCAGCAATCTAGTTGTGATGGTTGATACTTCAATGTCCGACATCGACTGACTCACTCAACACCACTGAGCCCAACTGGCGACCGCTACTACTACTTATTATCTGTGGGAGAATCTATTACAACAGAATAGGTATTATGGTATAACAGTATATAATAGCTGAACATAACTTATACCCCGGATATGGACAGACGAAATTTTAGAGAAAATGGAAACAAAAAGGACATTTACATTTAGCATCAGAAAGAGATAACTAAAATTTCTACTGCACATAATGAGGAAAGAGGGCTTTCAAAATTTGACACCCAAAGGACAGTTTGAAGGCAAGAAGGATAGAGGGAAACAACACATAACCTACCTTGCGAGCTTTTGTAAATGGTTGACAGAACAAGGGAGAGTTAAGATAGAAAAAAAAAAACTATTAAGAGCTACAAAGGGCAAGGGAAATTGTGGAAAGCCATGATCCCTAAAACTTCTGAAACACAGAAACTAGAAAAAGAAGATTCATTGGAATGGTGGTTGTTATATTGGTTAGCATAGTGTTTGATGGTCCCTGTTTGCATAGCCTATGTGTCGTCAGTTATCATGTGCTGATGATACTGGAAATTAATTTTTAATAATAAACTTCACCTAATACAAGGCTCAAGAACAACTCAAGATAGATTGTTAGTGAATGTTGAGTGTGATATGAAAATAAGAGGCAGTAGAAGGAAGTGAAGATTATGAGGATAATTAGCGATTGACGCGTGACTTGAAGTTAAGATCATAGAATACAGGGAAGGATCCACGCGTGAATTCGTAGCAATTCCGGGGTGGGGAGAAGCTGTCTGAATGGAACTTACTCCTTATAATTGAAATATGGGTGAAATGTTGGTAGTTCAACTACGTGGACGCAGCATAGTGAGTCTTAGCTATAAAGTTGAGACTAAAGACTTGATGTATTTTAACGTTGCCATAGAAAAGCTTACAGGAGTTTTCACTCTCAGGAGCAGGATATCCTATTTTTCTGGCATCAAGATTAATTTAACATTGCTAAACCTTACTCGATCTAATGACTGCCACAGCTACATTGTTGCATGTACACTAACTATTCATCTTTTAAGTTAAACATACTTCATCTGGATTAGTCCATTTATAGAGGTGGGTGTGGCAAAGCCATCCAATATAGTTGCATCTATTTCTTTATACTTCTTTTTTATTGGAAATTTATCATACATGTTTGTATATATTGATGTGTATGCCTCTGATAAATACAGAATCATTAAGTCGTTTTATGAAATGGGAAGTAACTTCTTAAATACTCATATATGCATAAAAACGGATGTTTTTTTTTTCATTTATTTATGGGGACATCTTCCGAGATTCCAGAGTGTTTTTAAAGCGATTTCCTTTATTAATTTCACACTTTTTAACACTTTAAATAATTTCCTACCCTATTTTTATTAAGTCTTCCCGTTTATGACATAATTAGAAAAATTCTGATCCCGCACTAATTATTAAGGCAATCGCCTTAATGAATGTCACACTTTTCACACTTTAAATAATTTCCTACCCTACCTTTATTAAATCGGCTGTTTATGACAAAATTAGGAAAATTCTGATCCCGAAACAATTAGTAAGGCAATCGCTTTAATGAATGTCACACTTTAAATAATTTCCTACCCTACTTTTATTTAGTCTTCCCGTTTATAATTAGAAAAATTCTGATCCCGAAACACATATTAAGGCAATCGTTTTTATGAATTTCGCACTTTTTGAGACTTTAAATAATTTCCTACACAATTTTTATTCAGTCGTCCCGTCTAAAACATTTTAAAAATTCCGATCTTGCAACAAATGTTAAGATAATCGCCTTTATGAACTTCACACTTTTTGACACTTTAAATAATTTCCTACCCTATATTTATTAAGTTGGTCCGTTTACAACATACTGAGAAAAATTCTGACCCCGCAACAATTAAGACATCAATACCTTGTATTAAGTGCATAAGAGGAAAACATACTATATTCATAGACAACTGTCTGACTTGCAGGTTTTTACAAAGTTCTTGCTCACCAAAAAAGTATAAATCCGAAAGAAATAACTCAGGAATAAGTATTTTAATTAACGCAGATTTGATGAAGGAAGAGTAGAACTGGTTGAACAATATTCTGGACGAACATAGTCTTGTTCAACGTTCTCTCTGCAAACAACAATGATGGGTGAATGTTGTAATATATGGATGCCTGCAGCGTGGTGGCAGAGGTTAAGAACATGTGTCTTTGTTGAATGCTCTCTAGTAGATCTCGCTACCCAGGTCTACGTAACGCATGCAAACGACCATCGCTTGCAGAATGACAGAATCTCACTCATTACTTGAACACTACAGAGAGCCATGTAATCGCCTCAGTGACCTTCTCACAATAAATGCCTGCACACCGAAACTTATCACAGCGTGTGTCACAGCATCAAAATCCAGACGTAAACAATGTACAAGTATAAGAGATACTATGTCACAAAATGTCCGAAGACTTTTAAACGTTAATTAAAATATCAATTACTTTCTAGCATACGCATACAAAGGTCTACTTGAGGGTGGTAAACTTTTACTATCCGCCATTTTATTTTTTTTTTACTTGAGATAAGATTAAAAAATTAAAACAGGTGAAATATTATGTATATCTGGCTTGATGGTATCGATACAATCTATATCATTTTAAAAAGAATAAATACTTGACTGTTTAAAATTTATGATACGTTTATCCCATAAAGTAATTACGGTCAGTCATAAGCAATTTCCATTTTGAGGATATAATTGTAATGGCGAATTTATCATCCCTGCTACTAACCATACTTGACAGTTAATAATGAATTTAGATTACATTAATATATCTTAGGTTTGACACTGTATTTTCAGAGCACAAAATGAATTACAGGAAAGTATTGTTCTTCTTCATAACAACGCAAGTCAGCAAGAATAACGAAGAAAAAATAATTGAAACTTATTTGATCTTTTTGTCCTAAAAGACTTATCTATCTGAACTTATACCCATCGATTAATATCTTTTTTTTCTATCGCTGCAAAATTCTTTGATGGCGAAACATTTTACTAATGGCCGTCCTGGGTATGGCGATAAACTACATCCGCGTCCTGGGTAAGACGATAAACTACGTCCAACAGCAAGCCGCTAATCAGAAGGTTTTGAGGAGCGTGCAACCACCTCTTAAATGCTGATGTTCCTAGATCCACCGGGGTGATAGCATCTGTTAGGGCCCCAGCTATGGGCAAATAGTTAACCCCCAAACTCGAGTCAAAACACTATGAAAGTGTAAAAATAGGTTTTAATACCAGAAATACTTTTTAGAAAATATTATTACCAACAATACATTTTTGAAAAACAAATATTACCAGCAATACATTTTTGAAACAAAATATTACTAGTGAAGGACAATTCTTACCAGAAATATTAAAATATTACCAGAAATAGATTTTTGAAAAAAAATATTACCAACAATGAAAATTTTGTCGGCATTAAATTACCCATTGAGGTTGATATGCCGTAAAACAAAACAAACCAAACCATTTCACTACTAGAAACTAAATTCAGGATTTCTTCTAAAACTTTATCACATCAATGCCTGTGTAATTTTTATCAAAAGGTCTGGAAGAGCTGTCTGACAAGTGGAAACAAGTCATTGTAAATAATGGTGAATAAATAACTGAATAAAATATAATTTGACTTATTTTTTTGAAAACAAAATGATATTATTTTTATAGAATGAAGTTGAAAACAAATAGAAATTATTTATGACTCAAAATTATGTAAGAAATTAAATTCCATTTATAGAGAGCGTAGGACTTTCGATGACAAGAGGGTTCCAGTCTAAATTTCTTGTGTTACTATAACAAGACTATGTACAACTAACTGACCGGTTGGTGAGAAGCGCTTCTCCCTTTGTTTGTTATGACCTTACGCGGAGGCAAGGGAAAAGATAAGAAAGTTCCTTTAGAAAAGATGAACTTCTAAAATTGTCGCCCAGCTGCTACTATGTATATCTACTACAGCTAATCACCTGTGTTCGCTGCGTTTGCAGCATAGACTCACTACACGAGGTTCAAATATCGAAAAATGAATTGTTTGGTTGGGGATGTTTTTATTTAAAACAAAGTTAGCTGAATTCACAACTTTTGAACGGGGATGCCAAAAACTGATTAATGGAAGATGATGAAAATTTTTGCTTCAATAATCTTCTTATTAATCTAACTGAAAAAAGGGAAGAGACAATGTTACTTCTTCTGAATGCATTCAGTCCATTACACGTGTTTCATGTGAATGACGTAATGAAACGAAAAACAATTCTCTTGCCTCAGATAACGATTTCATTTCTTTTAATCAGATTAGTCTATTCATGTTTATTTTATTTCCAACTAGATTTCATACATCTTCTAAATTGCTCATCATATGTATAGTTATAATGGTTATTATGAATAGAAAACTATAAAGAAGTAGAAAAGTAGAACAATAAAGAAGCAAATAAGAAGAACGAAGAAGAAAATAAGGGAAGAAAATAAGATGAGAAAGAAGAAAAGAAGAAGACTATAAAAAAGAAGAAAGGGGAGAAGAAGAAAAACAAGATTTTTAAAAAGAAAAAGAAAAGAAACAAAACAAGGGAAAAAAGGTGATGAAGATAAGAAGAAAAGAAGAAGAACGAAGAAGAAAATAAAGGAAGAAAAAATATGAGGAAGCAGAAAAGAAGAAAAATATAAAGAAGAAGAAAAAACAAGAAGAAAGACAAAATTTAAAAAAGAAGAAAAGAAGAAAAACAAACGGAAGAAAGTGATGAAGATGAGAAGAAAAGAAGAAAAACAAAGACGAAACTAAGAAAATAATGCGACGAGGAAGAAGAAAAAGAAGAAAAAGACGATGTGAGGAAGAAAAGAAGTAGAAGACGAACATGAAGAAGTGGGACTAAGAATAAGAAGAACAAAGAATAAAGATGAAGAAGAAGAAAAGAAGAACAAAGAAGAAAAGAAGATGAACAAAATAAAGAAATGAGGAAGAAGAGGAAAAAGATGAAGAAAAAGAAAAGTAGTAGAAGAATATGAAGAAGAATATTAACAAAAGAAGAAGAAAATAAGAAAAGGAAGTGGGGAAAAATAAGAAAAATAAGGAAATGAGGAAGAAGAAGAAGAAGAAAAAGAAAAGACAAAGAAGAAGATGAAAAAGAAAGAAGAACAACAACAACAAAAATAATGAGAAAAAGAAAGTATTGTCGCCACCAACATTCCAAAAAACAAAAAACGATGTACTGACAATTTTTATTTCAACAAAAAGTCAAATTATGATACAGTATTGATAAGACAAAAAAGCCACTGAAAATTATGAAAACAAATGATAAGGGAAAAATAGATATAATAATAATAATAATAATAATAATAATAGTAATAATAATAATAATAATAATAATGTCGACAATGAAGTAATTCAATTGCAATGAGATAAAAAAAATTAAATGTCTGCAGATTTGTCTGTAAAGAAATGTGGAGACACGATATTCTAAGATAGACCAATGCACGCCGCAAACCTCAAAGTTTTTCTCTGATTAAATTTAAAACTTTAATTTATCATAATGCCAACAATAGCTTGGCAACTGCATTAATTGCAAATTATTCTTACAAAAATGTCGAAGGTTCTTGATTAACTGAAAAACTGATGGTAAAATAAAAATGAACGTAAAATCGATTATGAAACTTTCAAAGATCTAATTAGATTACTAATTAAGAGTATCGACTTATTTGGAACATTTGAAAGAGATGCCTAGACAGTCATTATCTTAGAAAGCGACAGTATACTTGGTTTCGACTCGGAGAATAGCGAGAGCCTGGCGGCCGTGAGGATAACTGTTCAAAATTTTCTAAGCTCGTTACTGTAAAAATAAAAATAAGTTTAATTGAATTAAATATCACTTGTCCTTGTAAACCATGAGGGTTGTTGGGCTACTATAGGCACAGTAGCCGTAGCCACAGTTTGTGTGTCAGGAACACGATAGCTTGACATAGCTCATATTTCTTCAGGAGAATAATGCTAAGTGAAGTAAATAAGTTTAATCAGAATTTGAACTCAGGGCTACTACTACACTTTCCTCACCGATAAGAATTACACTAATCTCACGAGAAATTATTAAGTGTTTATGAAACTCCAATGGAAAGTAATCACTTTCAATTTATACTTGATCAAAGAATTCCAATGAAATTTTATGTAATCGAAAGCTTTAACCACGCGCATATATATATATATATATATATATATATATATATATATATATATATATATAAATGTACATTAAAGTCTTCATGCACAGGTGGCAGCTTGATGCATACACACACACACACATATATATATATATATATAAAGTAAACATAGAAGTCAAGACTTACAGGCAACAGGCTTTCATGCTAGACGCAATCGTCAGGCCGCCTAAAATTTTATTTCCTCATATATATATATATATATATATATATGTGTGTGTGTGTGTGTGTGTGTGTGTGTGTGTGTGTTCGTTCGTTCGTCTACCGGCTTGAATATTAGGGGAATCGTATTAAAGAAAAATGTACTCTCTGCCGGAGCGCCTATTTTCTTTAATAAAAATTATCGAATATTCTTGCCCATATACACTAGACTTCAAAAGTTTTAGGTAGCCCTGGTCATTTTTAAAATTGGCCCCAAAAGTAGTTGTTTTGTACTTTAAATAAGAGAAAATTATTATACGTGGTTAAAAAAGTGAGACATTTTTTTTTATTAGAAATTTTATTATGACAAAAAGAAAAAAAGAATTTTATGATTAAATTTTGCTCTTGTCAAAATATCCTACTTTAGCCTTGATTATTGCATTATAAATTTTTGGCATTTGTAGCAAAAGTTTCTTTAAGTATAAGTTTGATAATTGATTATATTCTTTTTTCAATGACTCTAAGAGCTGCTTTTCAATTTTTTCTTACTCTTCTGTCAAGTTTATCCATGTTAATTCTATATATATATATATATATAGTAAATGTATCAATTCCTTTGGTATATAATCCAAGTAGATCCTAGTAATATAAAATATTAGAACTTATCCATAAAAAGAGCTCAATGTGTTTATTATTACAGATAAATAATTAATAAACATTAAACTCCAAAATCACCTCATATGGGGAATAGCTATTTTGGCAGACGAAACTTAGGTCGTTTGTCTTATCAACCCTGTTGTGGCCTGAGTTCGTGTCAGAAATAGAAATTTAACTTTGAAAGCTAAAAAAAAAGGCCCAGTTGAAGAAACCACTAGTCGAAAAACTAATGTAGAATTTATCCATTTCAATGTTTCAGTCAGACGAGACAGGGTTCCAGGGAGGTTGGAAGGTGTTTGTCTGAATGGGAAGAATTTTATAAAATTAAACCCGAATATTTCCCTTACGGCATTAATTTGGGGTTATATGAAGAGTGAAATATTAATTTGAAATTAAAAGAAGAATAAAAAGGAGTTGAAAAATAACTTTAAAATATATAGATAAAAAATGTAAGGGATTAAAGGAAAGAGAGTTTGGGAGATCTTAGTGTAGGGGAAAGTTTATAAATTTTAATTAATGTAGTGTAAAGAGGGAGGGTAATATAGAAATTAGAATTAGTTATACATTCGACATTTGAAGAGTTGGAGGGGAGTGAATATTATGGAAATATAGTAACTAATTAATTTAAACCGATATTATGGAAATTTGAATTTGTTTCTATGTCGACATTTTAACACTAATCCATTCCTCTGATTCAATAGTTGGCTTTGATTATTGTATTTTATTATTCTAATTTCTTCTTCTAAACATAAGTCACAGCTATCTCTAAGACTATTAAGGAGTACGTGCGCAACATTAATTTTCTAAACTATCTGTGGGCTCAAACATTTCTCCTTCAATTCCCAAAATATTTTTTTAGAAAATGAGTGCCTATGGGTATAAAATATCTGTTTCCATTACCCCACGGAAATTACAATGTAAACATTATAATTTTTTCATAATCTCTTTGGTGGGGGTGGGGGGGATGATCGCTTGATATATAACCCTGATAAATCTGCATTTGCCCTCAACTTACGGTTTTTAGTCCAGTTATAATGAGCGGTGCTTTGTTAATGTTTCTGGGAGATATATTACGACTTGATCAACAGTTTGAATGAGACTATTAAGGTCAAAGCGTCGATCACGACTACATGTGGCTTCGTGCTAGCTCAGCCATCAGTCAATTCTGAATTGTTTCTCTGCCCAATTTCAATTACAATCGTAGCATCTGTTGAATCCCATCTATGAGAAAATGAACCCACCAGACAAAAACAAAACACTATTAATTATATAAAAAATACATTTTTACGGCAAAAATACCAGCAATACATTTTATGTCAAAAAAAGGAGAAGCAATACATACTTATAGTAAAATAACCAGCAATACATTTTTTTCTGTAGGTGAAGGCATAACACTGCATTTAGAATTCGGCATTAAATAATACATAGAGGTTAATATGCCACTAAACAAACTCCACCAACCAACTTCTATTACATTAATCCATATAATATCCGACAATTTCTGAAAAAAATAACTGCATTCCAAAACTTCAATAAAACAACATAAAACTCACACATTATCTCGTTCCCACAAATATGCATATGCAGAATAGTAAAATAGTATCACCTATCATGTATTCAATTTAAAAACCAGAATAATATATTTTTATGATTTTAAAGCTCCCAAGAAAAGTAAATTTAGATATTAAATGACCCCTAAGGAGTTGATATGTCATTAAACAAACAAATCAGTCAATTAATCGTACCAGGTAAATCTCATTAGTTTTATTCACCATTTTATCGACGATACATTTCATCTACTCAACGAGTGATCTAGTGGATTAAAAGGCTGGTTTCATCACATTTGTGAGTTCGATTCTTGGGTCCGGTAGTAAAAGAGTTGCGTATTTTATTAAGAAATCGTTTTCTTTATTATACATATTTTTAAATGACCTTTACATTCAAGATCTAGGCGGTTATATCTCTCCACACATTCTCTTTGATTTTATTATCTGTGATTTACTAAGATTCTTGAAAAGGCATTTTTCTTTCTTTTAGACTACAGACTATTTATGTTACCATTTATCTCATAGCTGGGAGGGGAGATTGACACATACCTTTCCCAAGGGGATAAGAGTGAAACTAAATCGAACTGATTAGACTGAAATTTGAACTCAGTACACTGATTCCACTTTCTGCGCCGATCACCGTTACACTAACCGCACATAATAATTGCTTAATTTGCCTGAATTCCTAACCACCATCTGAATCTCTTTACCCTTCAACTCACCCTGCAACTCACCCTGCAACTCATCCCGCAACTCACCCTGCAAATCACCCTGCAACTAAAAAAAGTGTAAATAAATTCTAGCTTGCAAAGACCCTGCTTAAATACAAAATAATTACCATTTATTACCGTTTTTTTTTTTTTCTTTATTGTTATCATCATTTACCGGTGTTAAGTTTCGTTGTTGTATTTCCATGATTATCTTTTTATTTAATCAATTCACCCCAAGCAAATTGATAATTTCACTATGACACAAGGGGATATTGGGCGTGAAACAGAATGAGAAGACTTCAGAAAAAAACAGAAACCGAATACTGAAAAAAAAAAAAAAAAAAAAACAAGGAGAAAGCTTTTACTTCTGTTCAAAAGACCGGGGAGGAGTGTGAACCGGACGATAGGAGAACATATCTACTCCTTTTGAAGAAAATAAAAAAAATAGTGAACAAAGTTTTAGAGTTTATGCGGAGCCATCAGCAGTATAGAGTTAAAGTAAACATCAGAAGAAACCGAAAACTCAAACAGAAAGCAAGTGAAAGACCTCTACACCTGTAAAAGAGCGTGAAATTTTACCGTTTTTGTTGGCCTATAAATGACGCAGTAAATTTAATTAGTTGATTGATGCGTTTTCTACAGGTTATTAGCCCTTTCAGGTTATTTAAAGCCCGAAAATATTTTAGATATTATTTATAGATAATAATGATTTAGTGATACAAGTCTTACTTATTAACCCATAGATAGTAGGAGAAGAGGTGGATTCATACCTTTCTCAAAGGTATTTGCGCGTAACTAAATATAACGAACCCAATTGGAATTGGTACCCGGCTCTCCGATTTACAACTGTGAAGTTAAGCAGCAGTGAGCCTGGTAAGTACCTAGATGGGTGAGCGATTGGGAATATCAGGTACTGCAAGCTTGAATGTGTGGGTGGCGTAAAGAATAATGGCTCAGAATTGTTAATCAGAGAACTGAGTTCCAATTCCCGTTGGGTTCGTTATATTCACTTACAAGCAACCTTGTGACACAACCTGACCTCGTGGAGGGTTGAGTAAATACAAATTCACTAACAAGCAAATACCCTTTGGGCAAGATATGAATCATCTACTTCTCCGCCCAGCTATGGGTTAATTAGTAAGACTCACATCACTAAACCATTATTATTTCAAAACAAAAGATATTACAATCTAAAAATATTTTATGGCTTTGAATATTCTGCAAAGTGTTAATAAGCTGTTGAAAACGAATAACTCAATCATTCAACAAATAACACTCGCATCTTTATTAGAATATATATATATATATATATATATATATATATATATATATATATATATATATATATATATATATATATATATAGGATATACAGGTCAATGATTTTGGATTACAATTCTTGAACTATCCATCTATTTCATAGTCTGGCAAATATGATATGTATAGGAATATTATCATTAAGGTGTCCGTATAATAAGCCTTTTTGAATTTCAACTAGGCGTAATTCTTCAAAAAATCTTTTAAAGCAGACATCTTATAAGCTGGCAAATATGATATTTATAATTTATTTTATTGATTATGTTTAGTAAGCAGATAAATTGCTTAATATTTTAATTGAATTTTTCATTATTTACTACACGATAATTACTCTTAATTTTGATCTTATTAGTAAACTAATCATATGTTCCTTTACTTGTTACCCTCATCTAATGTAGTCGAAAAATCATTATATAAATTAAAAAAAACATAATATATGTTTTCTAAACACAGGCACAGAGACAGACAAGCTTTTATGGCCATATATATTTTTAAGTACTAGTAGTTTTTTTTTTTTTTACTATAAACGTGATACTTCATTTATAACAGTGAAATAAAGGCACTTCGACGTGGTGCAGGTGTTTCAAGCATGTCTTACTAGATCAATTGCGACTGAATAGTGAGTTTGGTACTCACTGATTGCTCCATATATTCGACACTGTGCCACATCTTATCTATTGTTAGTTAATCACTATAACAATAAAACTAATGGGTACCAGCTTAGAGATCGATAGTCCTAATATGGAAACATGGAATTTGTACTCCGCTCTTTTTTAAATCACGGGAACTTCTTTCAAGTATCATAAAACTACCTGAAGGATTTACAGCAAAAATAAAAAAAAGTATGTATTCTTTCCTGAAACTTTCGATGTCTGAGCAAGTAGACATGAAGTCCGCTATTTAAAAAAATGTCTACTCAATACCTTGTATCAATTAATAAAACCATTTATATTCAGAGATTAGATGTAGAAAGGTACGTCAATATAGAAATGTACCCTATATTTTGTAATTTTTATAATCCTATTCTATAGGCGTTATCAGAAGTTTCTATCAACGTGGCTTATATAAGTGATTCCTCTTGGCCACCCCGAGGTGGTGTAATGGTTAGCAAGCTTGTCTCGCTAGAACAATTACGACTGAGTAGTGAGTTCGATTCTCACTGGGTGCCCCATATTTTCGACCTTGTGCCGCATCTAAGCTATGCTTGGAAAATTACTATAAGTGATTCCTCTTAAAGAAACTATTTGTATCATCGTACTTTAACATCTGTGTCGGTCTCAAATGAAATGCCAAATTACCTTTGTATAAGGTGAGGTCAAGCTTTGTAGAACTGGTCTTCCTCCTAGTGTCATGAGAACCACTTATGCATGTGCACGTGAATTCTGCTAATGAACGAATTTCTTTTTTTTTTTCCCCAATTATATCTCCATGATTTTTATAATACAGTGACTATGCATGTGACTTCGCGCTTTTAACTTGAAGCAAAACAATGAAGTTATGTTACTGTCCGTCTTAAGCAAAAATATTGGCAATGTAGGAGAATCAATAAGGACAACCAATTTCTTAAGGAAAATTGATTTATATTGTATATATTTTGCCTTCGATGGGTTTAACGGTAAAATGTTTAATCTTAACATAATTGTCTCATCCGAAAAGCAAATTGAATATTTCTGAAACAATTTAATCGAACTCTCCATAGAAAGAAAACATAGTTCACGATTTTTAAGGCTTTCATTCAGGCATTCTCACGAAGTCAAGTCCCGTAGACCCCATTGGGGAATATGGGGCCATAGCCATCAACAAGCTCGTTGTTGTTTCTGGGGTTTCCATAGCAAAGTGAATTTACAGAATGCAGATGCTAGTCACATGCATAAACGATTTTGAATTCAGAAATGTATCTTCTCCAAGGCCGGTCGCCAACCAAGGCTGAAGCGTTCACTCTATAAAACGTTTTATCCATAGTTAGAGAAGGGATGGATTCATACTTTTCTCAAGTGTACTTGAGTGATAGTGAATGTAATGAAACACGACTAGAATTCCAACTCGATCAGAACCGCTAACCATTGCACAACCTGCAGTTTTACTGACATAACGTGTAGAAATCCAGACCATAGTTATGTACGCTTTGTTAAACGATCCATCACAACATGACGAGTTTGAAAAGATTGATTAGATTTGCTCAATTTTTCGTAAACGTTTCTGCAATATTCCTTTATTTAGACGCTTTAAAGTTATTCTGGAAATGCTGCATTATCACGGCTATATTTTGATCTTAATTTGTTTATATTGGCTGTATGTGCAATTTTATCTCAATATGCGTGTGTTTATTTGAATAATGTACACTTAACATTTTTCATTGATACACGTTTTAAAAAACAACAGACAATGATGCTTTTTAACTTGTTTTTAGCTGACTTTTCTTGTCTACACACAAAAGACCACTTGAACAATCGAGTGCACTGTTTTAACCGTTAAAAAGAAAAGGTAACTCAAATGTAAAATGAAAAAAAGGCTTGTCTCTCGTTTTTACTAAAAACTGCATATATATATATAACAATGATATTCACCCTGTACAAGGCCCAACAGCGACTCGTGGTAGAGGGTTAAAAAGGCACAGTTTATGGGTATATGTGGGGAAGATAACGGTTGACCTTTAGACAGGTTTAAGATTATACTGATAGGGAAGCCTCCTCTTGGGAGTCAGTTCCACAAAGCAGCGGTTTGTGAGAAGCTGCTGCTTGAGTATAACTTACATCTCACCAATGAAATACGAAGGGAATGAGAGTGGTTCTTAATGGTTCGTAGCATGGTGGGTCTTAGTAGTAAGGGTTAGAACTGGTAGAACCAAGGAATGTAGTGCGTCCGAACGTTTTTTATTGAAATAATAATAGAGCAGCGAGATCCTTGTGACGTTTCATCTGTGAGAATAGGATTGCAAGGTGGAAAAAAATGTGTCATGCACAAGGACGCGGAGAGGCATTTTGGGAATGGAAAGTGAAGACTGGGCAGAAGTACTTCATTTTCGGCCTGATCTGGCTCTTGTAAAGGTAGAGGATAGCAGGAGGGTTCAGGTAGTTATTGGAGTGGTAGCGTAAAGCGACCAACCAAGAGGCTCACAAGATACAAGGCATCCTCGAGGGAACAATCATTCATCGTGATCGGTGATGATGGAACGTCACTTGTTTGCTTTTCGAAACATTGAATGTGAGCAGCCAATTATATTTTTCAATGAGGTGAGTCAGAAGAGACATCATCTGCAGAGGTCTGCTCAAAAAGAGCTCTGGAGGTGCACCCATATAACATTGTATCACCAGCATAGATATTCACAAATGATCCGAGTATACTCTTCGGCAGATCATTTATTTAAAATAAGGGAAAATATTAGGAGGCGCCTGCGTTGATCACATGGACCTCACAGGATTAACTATTAACAACTACCTATATACGTATGTACAGACAAAGATCTCATCTACGTTGGGCCTTTCAATTGTAAACAAAGACAGGCGTACAGTATATAAAGTACGATACATTAGCGCGTGCGTGAGAAATTAGCTGTGAGAAATTTATTATTTTTGTTATTTTGATTAATATATCTATATTAAGTATATATTTATTTATGTCATACATATACATGTTTATATTATTTACATTATGATCATAACTACTGGTAGTTACTATAGAGGTTTTATAACTAAAAAATAATCACTTCCCATCCACGGACAATCGGTTTTAACAGACCACCCGTCCCCCTATTATTATTATTATTATTAGAGGTTTGTCTGTATATATGTACGTATATATATATATATATATATATATATATATATATATATATATATATATATATATATATATATTAGGTTTTTTTCATTCTAGACGCAATCGTCAGGCCACGTAGCCTAACGATTGCGTCTAGCATGAAAAAATGAAAAAGTATTGACTTCAATGTTCACTTTTATATTTACACACGCTCTATTTCTAATATTGACCTCTTTATTCCATAAATATAGCACAGATTAAGACTATATTTCTCCATATATATATATATATATATATAATAAAAAGATTTATATTATGGTTATAATTTATTACATTGGAATCGTAATTACAATCCAATTCATCAGACCTATAAATTCAAAAGGTAAAAATCAGACCTAAAATTCAATATATATATATATATATATATATATATATATATATATATATATATATATATGAAATGGCTGGATGCCACTGTAAGTTCAATGCTAACCGTTACTGTTATTTCACTTCTCGCTTGTGGAACTCTCTGCTGGCTTCTTGCTTCCAAGATTTCTTTGATTTATATGCAATGTCAATCGTTATATGCAGAAAAAAAAACTCTGTAAGTTTCCTTCCAGGAAATAAGTAAAAGAAACAGACAAAAATACGTATGTAAAATCAAAACAAAGCAAGGTTTACAGTAGCATAATATTAGGTTGGTGCAAAAATAATGACGTAATAATGTCGTTTTTTGACGTATTTTTAACGTCAAAAACGACATTATTACGTCATTATTTTTGCACCAACCTAATAGATCTAAAAATGTTTATTTTATGAGAGTATCAGAAAAATATAGAATCATATAACTTTAAATCTAAATATCTTTCTTCGTTCCCCAACATTTAGCATCTGATTTTGCCCCCTTCAGCCATTTTCCATTTTCTGGTACATTGCGTGTATATATATATATATATATATATATATATATATATATATATATATATATATATATATATAATATAAACAGATGATGTAAAAATAATGACGTAATAATGTCATTTTTGACGTATTTTTAACGTCAAAAACGACATTATTACGTCATTATTTTTGCACCAACCTAATATATATATTTATATATATATATATTCAAACATGTGTCATTAAATAATATAGAAATATTATGTCTTTTTTTATAATAATGCCTATTTACTTTTATAATAATCTTTCTAGGTCTCTAATCAGTTTCTTGTTGTTAAGATGAAATTCTTCATGAAAGAAGGTGTCGTTTTTTCCAACCCAATTACTTTCGATCTCCTCCGATATCACCCTGAAGGCTGACTTACAATGTCTAAGGTTGATAACCCTTAAATATCAATTCAATCAATAAAATTTATTTTATGCCTAACAGGATTTTATCCAGAATGTGGTCAGTTAATAACTTGAAATACAATAGTAAACAAATCATTATAAGTTCAAGGAGCTTAACTTCCGTCCAACATTTATTTAGTCAGTTTTTATATAATTTATCATCCGAAAAGAAAAAAAAATTGTTAGATCGCATGAGAAATTGTATAAAAAAAAAACTAAATAATAACACCTTGTTTCTCATTTTCAATGAAATGTGCATGAAAGAAGAATTGCTGCCTAAATACACAAATTTTAAATTGCATAACATGGCAGCCAACAAAGTAAGCGACATTATAACTTTCAGAAAAAATCTTGTTCTACGACAAAAAACGAAAGCTAAGAACGAAACCCAACAAATAAATAATGAAATCCAAAAACATATTGCTGTACTAAAAAACACTTTAACTGAAACTGAATATAATGAAGCCCAATACCACATCAACATAAGTATTATTAATAATAAACTTGACCATCGACACATAATTACAAAAAAGCTGTGCAACTTATACCAAGGAAATATTTTACTTCCCAACAACCATGATAAATACATAAACATATCAACTCACATATTAACGGATGACGAAAAGGAATTTCTTTCTCTAGGACCAAATTGCCATCTCCAACCTAAATTCGACCTTCTCACAAAAAAGACTGAAATTGAAACCTTACATCAATCATTATGTCAACAGGAAAAGGACAAATTAATAATACTCCATCCAAACCTCAAAGATATTCTCTAGGTAGAAGGTCTAAAAGATTATATTCCACGTAACAGAAACAAGAACATTCCAACAAAACTCAAAATTGCTGCTACAGAATAAAAAAAAACACTAATATAGTGATCAGAAAAGCTGATAAATCCAATATTTACGTAATTTTGGATAAATTGGATTATTAGAAAAAACTGCAACATCTCATTGATGATCGTTCTAAATTTACTAAATTGAATAAGAACACCACTGAATCTCTAAAATATGTTAATAAACTTATAACATCCAACAATGCTGTTGCAGGATCCTTAAAAATAAACAAAATTATTGGAGATGACCAACCTGGCTATTTATACGGTAATGTTAAAATACACAAACCCATTGCGACCTATTATTTCTCAGATTCCAACATGAATATGCCAACTATCAAAGTTTCTCAATGATATTATTACCCCATATCTCCCTACTAACTATAGAATTAAATCTACCCATGAATTCCTCCAAATACTTAAAAGCACAAAATTAAAAACAAACCACAGCATTCTTGCGTCACGTAGAGAATTTATTTGCTAATGTTCACGTCTCCGAAACTATTGATATTATCATAAATTCGGTGTATAAAAATAATTTAATATCACCTCCATCAATCCAACCCAATATTTTAAGAAACCTATTGCTCGCTTGCACCACTAGAGTTCCTTTTTATAACCAGAATGGTACTATTTACACACAAACTGATGGAGTAAGCATGGGAAACCCTCTCGGGCCATTGCTTCTATTATATGTTGAAAACAAGGTTTTTACTAAAGTTATTAAACCTGAAATATATGTTCGTTATGTAGACGATACCTTTATTTTAGCTGGAAACAAGAAAGAAATAAAAAATCTGAAAGCTACATTTCAACAAAATTCCGTCCTAAATTTTACTTATGAACTTAGTGAAAAAAATAAAATTCCTTTCTTAGATGTTCTCGTCGATTTTAGTAATAATACTTTTAAAAGTTCTGTTGATAAAAAACACCTAGTAAAGACTCTTGCCATCTTAATTTCTCTAGTGAATTCTCTCTTAGATATAAAATAGAACATTCAAACTATTTTTATATAATATATCATCCGAAAAGAAAAAATTATTAGATAGCATGAGAAATTGTATAAAAAATTAAATAAAATCAGTTTGTCTGTCGTTTTCAATAAATGTACATGAAAGAAAGATTGCTGCCTAAATATACAAATATATGTGTGTATATATATATATATATATATATATATATATATATATATATATATATATATATATATATATATATATATGGATATAGTATGAAGAAAAATATACGGAAAAACAAACAAAAATCCTAATATGCAATTATGCTGTTTTAATGTTAATATAATGTCAACGTCGGACGTTTCGGTCTAGTAGACCATCTTCAGGACATATTCATAAAACATAATTAACATTAGACTATATTTAATTCAACATGTCCATCGTCTTTTCATGTTATTTAACATTAAAACAGCATAATTGCATATTAGGATTTTTGTTTGTTTTTTCCATATATTTTTCTTCATATATATATATATATATATATATATATATATGTGTGTGTGTGTGTGTGTGTGTGTGTGTGTGTGTGTGTGTGTGTGTGTGTGTACACAGATTGTTATGGATAAATTGTCGTCTAAATTACCTAAAATGAAAATAACACTGACATCTCATTTTAAAACATGTTTAGCAAAATTTCACCAAATTATCTTGAAATACTAAATAATAAATTAATTCAATAAAATCGCCATTGACTTCACCACGGCCTCCAGACGATTTCGGAATTTCCTGCATCACTTCTTGAGTGTCTGCTCCTTGTTGCCATAATCCTTGCCTTAGGATCATCTTTGGTGTTACAAGGATTTTTACTGGTCTCCTGCTCACATGCGTCCCACACATAATAATCAAGCGGTTTGTAGCCTGCAGAATTAGATGGCCAGTTGTAAGGGGTGATGTGTTCGAAGAAAGTGTCTGGCAGCCATGTCTGGGTTCTCCTGCTTGTGTGGCATGGTGCAGAGTCCTGTTGTCAGACATAGGCACTTCTAGCTGGCATACTCTTTACCCAGTGCAGCACTAGCTTCTCAAGGTAGTTGATGTAGACCTCCGTGTTGTGTCTAGGGTCGTATGGGAAGATGAATGAAAGCATAACGTCGCCATCATTAGTGATCATTGCAAACACCTTCGTAATCACAAATTCAACTCTTTCCGAATCCTGTACACTCTCCTCATATCAACACCCAAACTCTCTGAAATGTTCGTATTATAGCATCCGGTGAGAAGACCCAGCACTACAGCATGTCGTTTCCAAATTTCTGGCGGTGGAAATTGCGCCATGGTGCTCTTTTATTCACAAACGCTGCCCAACTGACCCGACTAGACTGTGCAGTCGACAAAATAAAAATCAAACATGCGCGAAATTAAAAATACAAAATGGCGACAATTTACCCATCGCAGCCAGTGTGTGTGTGTGTGTGTATATATATATATATATATATATATATATATATATATATAACACCACTTTTAATCGGAGTTTTTCATATATGTTGCCTTAATATCATATTATTTTTTTCATTTCTTTAATTATTTTGAATCATGTTTTTACATTGTATTTACTACATTGTTTTTTTTTCTTTTATATTTTCAGGGACAGCTCAATCGGCAAGTGGCCAAGACAGCTTTAGACAAGCAGTGACCTTCACCCTGGTCTTAGCTTTCGGACTTAGCACCTGTCAATTTATCGTACATTAACATCAGATGAGCGAGAGCGAAATATAAAATAAAATTTGGTGTGGGCTAATTATATATACATTTTTTTTTATCTAGACAGTCAGTGGACAAGATAGCTTTCTGTGAAAGCTAATATAGTCTGCGAGTACTAAAGGGTCTCTTTTCAAAAAAGCAAGTGCTGTGGTTTGAATAATAACAACAGAAGAGAATGTATATGAAAGATGCAACGGAAAATGATTCCAACTGACTCAAAAAGAACGACTTAATCTATATACGAATGAGACAAATTTAACAGAAAAACACGAAAGAACAAACGAACGAAAAAGAAAAATGAAAAAAAAAATAACTGTTTTTTAATTATTCCCACACATCTGGTTTCAATTACTGAATCGTTTTTTATTACAAACTTGTTACACAACCAGATCACTGATTTTTATTTGTACGGTGACTGTCTAACAACAGATTTCGAATAATTTGATTCGATAGCCCTCGAAGAGAGAAAACAAAAAAGACATGGAATTATAAACGTCTGACTGTGATGTAGGCGACCCAATCGCGCCACATATGCCTTCAGAAGACGGATTTAGCGTAGAAGTTCCAACAAACGAAAAAGGACAATTGGTTCTTATTGGTTGGTTCGATAGACCACGCATGCGCAGAAAAATTAAAATTGACGTTTTTTCGCGTTCATTTGGAACAGACATATTAAGACAAAGAAAAAGAGAAAATAACGAGTGACTTTTAACGACTGCCTATTTTTAGAACCCAAAATGAAGAATTATTGATTGAGGTGAAGAAATTTCGAAAGAAAAAATTATTGTTACGTTACATTCATAATATTTCTTTTATTATATGATTAGTTATTAATGATAACAGGAATAAAATAAATAAAGCTAAATAATACACTAAGACAAACACACATTTACATACGAACAAACAAGAAGCATTTGTAACGCTTAATCGGGACATTTGCATCGTTAAAATGACTTGAATGCGACCTTTTGTACCAAGGCATATACAACATTATATATATATATATATATATATATATATATATATATATATATATATATATATATATATATATATATATTTATATATATATATATATATATATATATATATATATATATATATATATATA
>CAHIKZ030005514.1:307500-310000 GCA_903632075.3 Acanthosepion pharaonis | reverse complement strand
TATATGTACGTTTACATACATATACATACATATATACACACACATATATATATATATATATATATACACAAATATATATATATATATATATATATATATATATGTATATATATATATATATATATGTGTGTGTGTGTGTGTGTGTGAGTGTGTGCGTGCGTGTAAACGTATGTACATAAAAATCTTATGCTTACGAACAACATTTACAAAACATACATTTTGGTAATTTGTCTTTGATAAAACAACAGATTGACTAACAAGTTAACCGTATACATTTTACAATAATATTTTTTACCAACCAGAAATTACAGCAATTTATAAAAAGACTAAAATTACATAAAAGATGCACTTCTGTTTACATTAGTATACATATATTTATATTCCTTCACTGAATATTAACACGAAGAAACACATAATATATATAAATGCATATGAATTTATCTGTGTATATCTGCCGGCGCCATACACAGCTATTTTCATATGTCCAGGTGTAAATAAATATTGAAGAAATCCAGAACCACACGTTTCAATCACTCTGCTACCTAAGCCTCCAAAAACCCACGCTGAGACCTTTTCTACATCCTTGTATCGGTGATCAAAAGAAGTGGGGAGACATTTTTTTTATACAGTAGATGGAAAGAAAGGATTAATTAATTAAAATAATAAAAAAGAAAAAACACAATAAGATGTAAAGAAAGAAAGTAAGAAAGGACGAAAGAGTGGACGAAAAGAAGAATGGACGAAAAGAAGAAAGAGCAAAAGAAATGTGATTAAAAGCAATGATCGCCAAAGGGAGAAAACTCGCGTTTCACTAAAAGGTAAAAAAAAAAAAACAATACGCCGTATCATGTATATATGTCTAATTTTCACCTTTTTACAACAAATGACAAAAAAAAAACAGTCGTGATATAAAACTCTCAGTATTGTTTTGATTTAAAAGAAAAAACAAAAAAAGTCTCAAGTCGTGAGGCAACAGCCAGGTTACAAAAACGAAAAGAAAAGCGAAAAATACCATCATAATCAATTAACTCCAACTTATATACAAAACGTATACCTACTTGAACGTATACGCATGTATATAAGTTGGGTATAATCAGCGTCAGATAGCAGAGTACAGGTGTCCTTTCATCTTAACCCTTTCTGTGATCAAGATCAAGTTATTTCGTTGCCATAAAGTATTTAAAGATTTATCAGAATTCTTGATTTCCCCAGATGTGATGTAGTTACTCTTTATAAAGGGTTCTTAGTTTCTGACTCTTTGCATTTGTTGTTATTCTGTTCTTATTGTTAGTCTGTTTTGTCTATTTTCTTTTCATTCTGTTTTTTCTTTTTTTTTTTCACGTTTAGCTAAGTGCCAATATTTGAGTATTTCCATAGTGCGTAAGAGACCTTTAAAAACATGATTTGATGCCTTTCTGCGATTATGATCTTGTAAAATGAAAAAAAAATAGTCAGCATTTCGTAAAAATATCTTATTGCGAAAAACAAGATTTTAAAATCCTTGTTTCTGCTAATACTCTGGTGATGGGCGTAGAAAGCAAAGATAAAAATATGCTAATACCATAAGAATGGTAACGCCTTTCGAGCATGAAAGAATTTCTCTTCAGCATGATTCAAAGTAACTTAGTCACGATAACTAAAAATCTGACTAAACACGACTAAAAGCGACACATTATATCAGTAGCTTTCAGAGGAATGGTTTGCTCTCCTCAAAACTTTTCTAACGATAGAAATATCAGTATTGTAGGAGTTTAAGAAGGCAATGCGAAGCACTTTGGTAATATCAGATCTTCTGAAAAATCAATGAAAAATCTTAATAATAACAAAAAAGTCAAAAACAAAAGTAAGCATAAACATTTTCGCAAACGAAACAGCGTTTTCATTCTTACCACTTTTAATGCAAAGTGCCCATCTCTATTTGACAAAATTTGATTTACTATAATGGTTTGAATAATCAAGATCTATGAGGTTTCAGTCAACATTTTCCGTTCTTTATGATTTGAGAAACGCTCCTCTACAGGGAGTCTCACCCAACTCCCAAATGGCCAAACAACCGAACGCATCAACGATGTCCCTTATTTTTCTTCATTGGAAACTTCTCTCCTGATAATTATCCGCAAACAGACGCAGAGAACGATGTAAAAATACAAGTAGATTCTCTCAACAAAACCCACCTCATTTGAAGAATTCCGACTAAAATGTATAGCGCATGAAACTAGAATGGAAAATAAGTATAGGATCAATATGCTGACTGCCTACCCCACGTTAAACAAAAGATTAGAAAGGAAACCCCGTCAATACTAGAAAGAGACATAAAAGCCAGTAGACATGAAAAAACATATTTCCCTGAAAAACAGGTTTTAAAGAAATATTATATAACGGCCAACTGAGAGTAACGCCAAATCAATGAGTAATGTTACCTGTATGGAAGCGGTTATTTTTACCATTATAATTTTTAACACTTAAGCGAATAGACGTGGCATAGAAACTTATTAAATCA